>BQNB010134982.1:0-18229 GCA_026074375.1 Tanacetum coccineum | reverse complement strand
AAGTTTTTAAATCTTTGATTCGAGTTGGGAACTTACTAATGGATAATACCTCAATGGAAGGTATTATTTGTTGGTGTTCTTTTACCAACTTTGTTTATTTTATTATTTTTTTTATGGACAATTTTTTATATTTTTGATTTTTTTTATTATTTTAATATTTTTTTTATATTTTTATATGATAATTATACTAATAAAAGAAAAGAAAAATATTTTTTACTTTTGATATTTTATAATTTTTTTTGTATTTTTGAATTTTAAACAAAAACAAAACTTTCAAGAATTTAAACCTAAAATGAATTTTTCTTTTTAAATAGACTCTAATTGACTAAAAAGGAAGTTTAAAGAAAACTATAACAAAAACGGAGTTGAAATGAGCTTAAAAACACGAAAAATGGTAAACGGGAACGAATCCCGTTCTTTAAAAAATGAAATTTTGCAATTTTAACCCTACGAGAGCAAAACTAATTTTTCTAGAAACTTTATGATAAAAGAAAATTTTCTAAAAAAGATTTATATTTTTTTGATTATTTTTTCTATTTTTTATGATTTTTTAAAGTTTTTAATAAAAATAAATGTTTAAAAATACTAAACTAATTATAAAAATTCTAAAAAAAATACAAAAAATAGCTTGAACTAAATAGAACCTAGGAAAAATAAGCTTGAGGTCACAGCTTAATGAATAAGCCACGAAATAAGCTTAAACAGCTTATAAGCTAAAATGGGCTAAACGTGTATAAGAAATAGATTTTGTGAATCTATAATGAAAAAGACCCTAGGGTGCGTTGGTAGTGGAGTGTGTGTTGTGTTGTTATAAAAGGGTAGAGGGTGTTGAGGTCGGGGGTTCGAGTCTTGCTCATTTTTTTATTTTTGAAAATTTGAAAAACAAAGATGAAGATAAGCTAAAACTAACATACTTTTGTGAAGACAACTTATTTGAAAACTAAAAAATAAGCAGAGAAATGGCTTAATAAGCTTGACAGATTACTAAACTACTAATATTTTTGCTTTTTCAAATTTTAAGGACTCAAAAGGCTAAACTAATGATCAATAAGCTAAATAAAAAGCTACTCTACCCTATCCTACTCTAATGAGCTAAAATGACAGGAATAAGCACCAAGATACAAGCCATAAGCTAGAAATCACAATAAGCATTTGTATGTAAATCTAGACAAATCAGACCCAATAGCTCACTTTGAGCTTAATTTTCAGCAGTCAAATAAGCTTTTTATGAAATGAAACTTATATTTTCTTAAAGCTTGACTTTAAATCTATTTAGAAATGCTTTTTGAAAAGACTTTGAACCACAAGAGCTTATTGAAAAAGGTATTTGAAAACAGCTGAATAACTCAGCATGATCTGAGTTTTTGGTTCAGAAAAGACAAATAGCAACTTTAGGCTTAAATACAGATAATCAAATAAGCAAATCTTGAAAAAGCAAGATGAAAAACATGATTAGTTACCTAAAAACTTGTTGAATTTTAAAAACCAAAAGCTAAAAACTTCTTAAATCCTCTGAAATTTAAGCAAGAAAAAGGCCTTATGTAGTTTTCCCTAACTGATGCAAATTGCACTTTTATGTCCTACACCTTATAATTTGATATGTAGTTCTAATGAAGATGACTTCTATTCTATTTTAACACAAGTCTAAATGCAAATTAAGATTATGACTAAGACTAGAAGAAATCTAAGCTAACTAATGCAAATGACTAGACAGATTTGAGCCTATGAACACTTAACTCATGAAAACTTGATTAACCCTATCCTGACTTATGAAGCTAGCTTAATCAAACTTAAATGAGAGTTTTAAAGCAAACACAAAAGACCTAAAGGCCACAAGCAGTGTACTGTTGTGCCAAACACTCATTTAAACATGACAAATTCCATTTTATCTTTTGAAATAGAAATTTAAAGCTCAAATCCTAATTACCAGATAACAAGTAGCTTAAGACAACTATGATAAGCAAATAACAAGGAGAAAATAAGCCAGAACTAATAAGCTACTAAGTAAGCTACTAATTCTTGGTTTTTCAATGATTTGTGATAGATTATAAAGAAAACTAAGATTTAAGCATTATAATTATGAAAACAGATAAGCAATAATATTCATAAGCATAATAAGACAGGTTTAACTACTAATAAGCAAACTAATAAGCATAATAAGCAGAATTAAGCTAGAAAATTAAGACAATAAAACAAAATGAAAACTTACTAGAGCCTTAGCTAAACAAAGGCATCAAGGCTCTAATGAGCTTTCTACAAGCTCTAACTTATTAAGAATAAGCCAGTAAAAGTCCTTATGAGCTCTTCCATGGTTAGCTCATCTTCCAAAAAGCTCAAAATCCAATAAGCCAAAGTATTAAGCTGATTTTTAGATTTTAAGTATATTAAGAGCTTATTAATAGCTTAATTTGAGCTTAGAGACTCAAAGAGCTTGATCTGAGTTTATGAGAAACTTATGTAACATTACTAGCTTATTAGACACAGTTTGAGTAAAAGTGAGCTTTAGAAAAGTAAGATAAAATTCAAATTCTATTAATGAAAAACTGCTTACAATATTGAAAAAGGAAATTACATCAAACAAACATTAAGCTAAAACATTTTAACTGAAAATTACAAAAGCTTTTTTTTAACTAAAAAAAACAGGAAAAGAAAAAAAAGATATCTCTATGTGAGGAGTGAGCTTATATTTATAGCTGTGATGAGAAGCTTCTAGGTCCTGATTCAGTTATATGCTCCTCTTAATCTCGTCCATTCATTCCTTTCAATCATTGGTACTCTAATCTTGGCCCTTGGATTAACTTGATGATCACACGGATTGCCAGCGTGGTAATCCGTGATGTGACACTTGTGCTTGTTTTCCATGTGATTTAATGTAAAAATCTTGCATCCTTGTGTGTTTTCTCACAATCCACGTGGCATTCCCTTTGTGGGGATTGACCAATAAGAGGCTCTATGTGACGTTTAACTCTGCCAAGGTGTCCTTTATCACTTGAATTTCATGGCCATGTCCTCAATTTGATTTTACCCTTTGTTTTGAGCTCGAGGTAAATCGAAGAAGACAGTGAATAGTAACAACATTTTTTCTCGCGTGAAAACTTATACAAGGGGGTGTTTGACTTTTCTTTTGACCCGGGTGATATACTTTGGGCCATGGGTGTGTTTGGGCTCAGGATAATAATAAAAGGGTATTGGGCCGGTTTATGTGGTGTTGTTATAAGGGTTAACGGGTGTTAACTCTTTATACATTAAAGAGTTAACACCGTTAGGGTTTAGGGACTATTTTTGCAATTTGGTTTTCTTTGAGGGACTGATTTGGAATTTTTGGGTTTTTGTCATTTAGTGGTTGACTTTGGTTGACCAAGGGTTGACTTTTGTTGACCTTTGATAGCGTTCTCCCGGCTCTTGTATTCTCTTTTCCGTTCCCGTGTCCAAGATTGTCCGGTTTTGACCGTTTTCTTGTGTTTTTTGCTATATCCGTACCCACACAATCACAAAGACAAAACAAGAAATATACAATCATTTTAAGCACAATTTTGCCATTTATGGGTCATTTTTGATATAAAACAGATATGTGTTTTCACACATATCAGAATTTTCCAAACTAAGCGATTGCGTGTCCTCACGCGATATTATATGCTCTATAATCAAATACCTCAAAACCTCCCCAAACTAAATCTTTGAAAAGTAGCAAAGACTTTTGTGGAGAAAGTTAAGAAATCACAAGTTATAAAACACCCCACTTTCCCATTTTTAAAACTTTTTCATCATTCATTTTTTTTAGCTAAGGATATTTTGACTTTCATTATTTTCATAACCATTAGAGATCATAGAACAAGATGCATTTCGATCTGAGAATGCCCTAAAAAGGATAAATTCATTGTTCCTGACTTTTCACTTACTCCAAACCAAGCTTAAAACGAAATCACAGCTAAACATCAGTAAAGATGCTAACACTACTCATATTTGCAACTTGTGAACTTTTCACTCCCGATATTTATTATTTCTTAAGTGAGTGTGCTATTTTGAATTTTAACCATGGATCAACGTTTTGCAACATACTATGCTTCACGTTCCACCCAAGAATAATGAGTTTGAAGGCGAGATCATCCCATGTAGCGACTTTTGTCTCGGCACATCCCAACCTTGCGGCTAAGTGACCAGGTTTTTGACACCCCACAGAGACTAGTATCCGGACTCAAAGACTTTAGATTTCAAAAACTCTCAGGTTTCCCGGTTATTCATAGCTTATAAAATAGAATAGCCAAAGTTCAAAAGCATATTTAAATTTAACAAAAAGAAATCAATTTATTAATTCAAACTTAATATTAGACATTTAAGCAATTGTAACCCTCGACCTTTTAGGTATCTGAAGGACATTACCCGCCCCCAAGAGTATATTAAATGCATTTGAAATATACTAAAAGTGGATCAACCATATTAAGGGTAAGGTAGTATAAAGACTGTTACCGATGGTATCCTTTCTACACAATCATGTTTCCCTAGACATATGAACAGCGATACTTAGACAAAAGCTGGTTTTCTAAAGCCTAAACATGCAAATTCCATGCACAGGAAGCACAACACAAATCTACTATTCTAGGTTATCATACAAACATAAATGAACGCAATAAGTGGTTTACCAAGCATGGTTGAAAGCATACAGTAAGAACAATAAAGAATCAAACAACAAGACATATTGAATGATTAAGACAGTCTTACTTGATTAAGACATGAATTGAAGGAGGTACAATAGGGTTTTGAAGCCCTAAAATCGTCCTAATAAGCTGCCAAATGAACTAGGGTTCGTCCCCCTTTTTTACTCTAAAGTTACACGCCTAAAATCCTAATTTCAGGTCTATATTTATAAGAATATCGTTGTGACAGCATCACGTTTTAATCGTGACGCCGTCATAGAGTAGAATCTTCTAAATTCGAGTTGAGTTGGTACGGGCTAACGCTGTCAAGAAATGTTGTGACGCTGTCACTAGATGAAGTGTGATGGCGTCGTGTATAGATGGTGAAGCCGTCTCAAGCTCTAAGACTTTAAATCTTGAAGAGTCTTGGTGTTGGTTCATAATCTTGTCCGTTTCTTCTCCAAATGAGCCCAAGTCGGGTGTATTTCCTCCAAATGCCTTCTAAATGCTAAATACCTAAAAAGGAACGATTACGATAACTTATTTTGTGCATAAATTCACAAATTTAGAGGGGTTTATCCATAACCTCAAACAAGGTCATACAATGACACCATCATCAAATACCCCTACTCTTTGGGATTTGCTTAGTCCTCCCCCCCCCCAAAAGTTAAATGGCTTTTCTACATAACAAAAGCAATATGAGGGTCATTTAACCTATTCTTTAAAAGTATTTTACAACACAGCCTTCTAGACCTCATAATTAAAAGCACGAAACAACACTAGCATCCTCAACATAAGTGTTTGGGACTTCTTCTCTTCAACTCGGTTATATAAATACATTATAACATAACTGGGGCACCGGAAAATCCACACTCATTTACCTGTCAGAGCATATTATTATACAAATAAGCTTGGTAAAGGATCATACATCTACCGCTAGCTCAAGCATTATTCATATCTGTCTAGCGGTCCTTTAAAACGAGTTGTGGGGTGTAGGTGTAAGATAGACATATAATGGAGAACCGAAAGAACGAATGGATACATTTGGTGGCTTTGGGTAATTTGGAGTGGAAGGGTTAACTAATTATTTACCTGAATACACGCTGGTTTGGTTGCTAAGCCAAGACTCGGATGAAGATATACAAACTCTACATAATTCTACATCAATCTCTTTCTTTTTCTTTTCTATTTCTTTTAGATAACATATACATCAAACTTGAGGGTTGTTATAACAGACCCCATACACCATACTTTTACATGCTCAATAATTACAATCTAGACTAATGACCCAATTGCGAGTGGATCAAAATCACATGAAGATCATCTAACAAACATTAATGGGAGTAATTGATTTAACTTTTGCTTCCCTATTTCCCTTCCGCAAATAAATACTCCCATGATCCATACGTCCCAAAATTGTATTTACACAAGGACTTAGCAACCGTGTACTCAAATAATTAACTTGGGTTAAAACAATAATGTATTAAAAGCGAGTACATACAAGGTAGGCTAAGGCGATTTGGGTGTAACGATTGGTTTAAGGGTTGACAATGCTCTTCATTAATAGTCCGGGTTAACCAGAAAATTACGAGAACCGTGAAAAAGGATAGGCTCAAAGGGTTGTACTAGGGGTATCCTGCACTAAAAATGAGTGCATGGCAAGGGTGTGGGATAGTTATGATGAAGGTGTCCATCATAACAATTACAGGTTTAAAACATGGGTTATTCTAGTGCCTCTTATCATTTAGCAAATCCTTAATTCTAACGTATGCGATTCGGTATGCATCACAAAACAAGTTCTAGGATAATTTAAGACACGTACACTCATATAATTTAATACCGATCTCAATGCTCCAGAAAAGGCGACAAAACCACATATACACATCCGTAACGACGGAATAGACACACATGATTGCTCACTCCTTAACTCGAGAAAGCTAAAGGTATAAACTATCTTGGGTATCAATAATGGATACCCGAATTCCTATAGATCTAAAGGCGAACCTCACATTTTTGGGGTGGAATTCTGAGGGTTTTTGTGCTAGTCATACACATTCCTATCCATGAGACGCTATTAATACTCGGTTTTCGTCGGTATGTGTCATAAAAAAATTTAAATTTTGGTTAAAATTACCTTTTTATGCTATGTTTCGATATATTACCTATCATTTTAAGGAACAAGCAAATGGCAAATGAAGGAATAGTTTCTAAGGCTTATTTCCCCCTACACTTAAGTTGAACATTGTCCCCAATGTTCTATAGAAGTACCCGTAAAAACGAATAAAGGGAAAAGAAAACAAGTAAAAGAAACTAGTACTCCCCTGGTTTGCTCAATAATGGAGAAGAAACATGCGATAACTGGTTAAATCGTCCTCCAAGAATCATCCAATGAAACTTCCTAAGAACTTCCAAGCTTCTTCTCATCAAATATAACCTGTAATCAAAGACAAAGACAACTACACCAAGCATAAAATCGGCGGGATAGATATATATACAATGAAACTTTAGGGTTGACTCTATTAAAGCAGTAAAGATAGGATGAGAGTAATGATATAATCATAGGTTTATGCAGGTTTACAAGAAAATTACAAATTTTAGATATTGCACATTTTATTTTTCGAGAATAATTGAAAATTTTCGAATTTTTACTGTAGTTGGGCTCACGACGCCGTTAGGATAAATCGTGACGCCGTCGCCAGCGATTGTGAAAATTTTCTTTTCGTTTTCTTTGAAAAATTTCTTGTACGCGATTATATAAGTTATTTCTAGTATGAATTACTGCATGAAACATGAGATTAGTCAATACAATCATGTGACTTGAAACTGACGCGAATTAATCTAAACAATTTATTTAATATGTTTGAATTGGTTCTTAAGAACCGGATAATTTTCCCTACACTTATTTTATGCAAAATACCTTTGATTGTCAGTAAGACAAAGTTAAAAACAAAACAAAGCATGATTACAAAAATAATTCAAACATAAAAGAAAAAATAATAAAGAATTAAAACACAAGACACTCCTAAATGCGGGAAAAATTAAATATTGGGTTTCCTCCCAAAAAGCGCTTTTTTTATTAACGAGTCTTGTAGCTAGACTCGAAGTCACACGTCCTTACGTGTCATAAAAGTGATCCAAGTCGATGATCTCCTTTGGATCATCCCTTTCAGAAAGTTTTCTAGAAGTGGGGACTGATTGGAAGGTTTTGGTGAATTCTTCTCCATCCGGGTCAATCAGCCTAATCTTGGCATGCCATGCTCCGTCTCCATTTTTAGGTAGTTTGTCCTAGTTGATCGGGTTTTTTTTTTATTAAGTCTTCTGATTCCCACATGTTTCTCTTAATGTTTAGGGAATATCCCTTAAGAATTCTACCATTCTCCTAAATACAAGGACGTCTTTAAAGGGATTGATCTCAGCATCTCTAGCTATTTCCCATTCTCTAGGCAAATGACAGTCCAAGAAGTCCTTCCTAGCATAGTAAGGGGTTCGTGCGCCCACACCATCTGAGCTAGGTCATGGTTTGTATGACTCCCTTTTTTCTAGTATGGTCCAGTAAGGGGCTTCCTATTGACCTAGTTCAATTCCTTTTACTCCACTGCATGCAGCCTAACCATAATTTTTTTGTTGTTTTCACATCTTCCCCCAACTATATCAAAAATAAACATAATTTCTTTGTTGTTTTCACACTTTTCACTAACCATTACATGTAATAATATTTCTCATAAGAGAAATGTTACTATTTTACTACAGTTTACAAATAGTAAATTGAGAAATTTGAGTCATTCAATTCCTTATATACCTATCTAATCTAACAAAGCAAACATAAAAATTCTACCACCAAAAACACACACTTATACTCACATAAAAAAACACACTACAGCCGAAGCTCTGCCTATGGTCAACGGTAAAATTCGCTACTCCGGTAAATGTCACACTTGGAATGTATGGATTGTATGTTTTGTGTCTATTTTATTTAAAGTGTTTTGTTTTTATATGTTTGTTTTGGCTTGTTTAGGTTCTATTCCGGCAACTTCCAACGGCAACTCATACTCCAGTCATCTCATCCCACCTCAGGTTTTGTTTTTGTTACTGTTGTGTGACAGTTTTGATTCATTTCGAGTCAAGTAATTTTTCTCATGATGTTTTTGTAGTTGTGAGATTTTGCTAAAGAGGATGTGGAGATAAGAAAAAAGATGATAAAATGGTGATTCATCACTCTGTCAACAAACTCCCTTAGATGGGGAGAAAACGTAAACACACGTTTGCTTATATCATTTACGATACTAAACTAAATGTCGAGTCTAATCTTAGCTAGAACCATCTAAACACAACAACACAACTTCACGACTATGTTCACGACTTCACAACTCACGACTTCTTCACAACTTCACAACTTTCTTCACAACATCACAGACTACTTTAAAACTTCATGACTTCTGCCAACTTCCACGACTTTAACCTCACCCACACTACTTGATTTTATTTTTTTTTTTTGTATTTTATAGATGTTTTTTTTTTATCACAACTACCTAACATTACTTGGTAAGATCACAACGATCTAACTATACTTAACAAAGACACCAAGATCTGCTACTACACACAACTACAAGATATTACAATTGAATTTACAAATATTGAAGATATGAATGCAAACAATGATTGCTATGAACACACTAAGGTGTAATACTTCTTCACTTGATGATGGAATATTCTTCTCTTGCACTTTGGGAATATATCTTGGAATCACTTGGAAACAAAGCTTTATGATTAAATGAACAAAGGATTTTAGAGAGTAAAAGATGGCTGATTTTGATTCATAACAGACAAAAAAGTGCAAAAGGTGAGAAAAATGTTGGGGAATAGTCCAGTATTTATAGGACAAAAATGAGGAGCGGGGTCTATGGCCGGCCCCCTTAAATAGGGTGTCGGCCCCCCGGGGGGGGGGGGGGGGGGGTGGGGGGGGGGGGGGGGGGGGGGGGGGGGGGGGCCCCCACCCCCCACCAAACAAAATTTTAGGACTAAGGGAACTAAAAAAAAAAAAAAAAGGGGGGGGGGGGGGGGGATTAAAATAAATTTATTTTTGGTGAAGATTGTATTTTGTTGGGGAAGAATTTGTTTTTTGAAGAAAAAGTGGATTAATAAATTTTTGGTAATTGTAAGGGGTGTGTTTATGGTCATGTTATAGAAGTTTTTGGTAAGTATAGTTTGAATAAATTTTTTGTTTTGTATTTTTATTTTCTTTTTCAAATGTAAAAAATATTTTGTGATGTTTATAAAAGTTTACAACATTTTTATAAAAGTTTCATTGATCATATTTATGCTCAAGAATTTGTTATTCCTACCTGGGAGTGATATAAGTTTGAAATGAATATTTACTACTAAATACTTGTTTACGTTTAATTTTACGTTGAATGTTTTTATATTTTGTGATTATCAAAACGTAAAGATATGAAAAAATATTATTAATGTTTTTAGGCATTATATTTTATCAACAATCTCCCCCTTTTTGATGATTACAAAATTTAAACTCATTAAATGTAAAATTATTTTTAAACAAGTATTTAGTGAGTTTTATGTCATTTCTCCCCCTTTTTGTATGAATCAAAAAAGGCATCGTACGAGGAATTGCTGTAAAATCGAACGGAATAAATTTCCCCACTGATGTGTGCTCCCCCTCGTTCGAGGGCACCAAGGAATTGAACTTTGGTTTCTTGGCTACAAAATGGGTTAGAACAATACAAATATTTCTAACATGCAGCAAGAAAAATTAAAGTAGTGTGTGAAACACACTCATGCATACATAAGGAAAATAACATGCTAACATACATTAAATTAAAAGTATAAAAGTCCTATAACTAGTAAAGCTCCATAGGACTTGCATGTAAAATGGTAGAGGATCAATTATTTGAGAGACTAAACATAGAGGATGTTTAGTTAGGGGATGATGGTGGAGGTAGTGTGATGATGATTGGTGGTTATGAGAGCATGTGTTCAATATATGAAAACATATAGTGAAGTTCATCACTTAACCCAAAAATGAGGGTTTGGTTATGGATACAACAAAGGCATGAGTTACCATGTGTTTCAAGGAAATTCCAAGGGATATGATGTGCAATGATAGGTGGCACTAAAGACTTATGGATTATCAAATTGAACATCAAGTAGGAGTATTAGGGGAAGAGTGAGAGTGATGGTCCATTGATGTATTCTCTTTGAGTTGGAAGTTTGGTGGAAAAAACTCTTGGAGGAGGAGATGTTGATGGGTTCAAGTAACCATTAGTGAGGGTGATTGTGATGTGTATGGTGATTTGGGTATGTAATCAATTGAAGATGAAGAAGTTGTCTTCTTATTGATGGTGTTTAGGAGGTGCATTAGAGAAGCACTGGGTGATGAATTTAGAATTTGGTGATGGAGTTTTTGTGTGCATCTTGTGGTAATCCACAAACAATTGTTTTGGTAGAATGATACTGAATTTTTGGTCTCTTGGAGACCTGGAAATGGAAAGCTTCTAGTGGAGGGCATGAATGTGTATGGTTGTTGATGATGAGTGAAGGAGATGGTGAATTGGTGTTATGCATTTGGAGGGAATTTATGGGAAGAGATTTATTTGAAAATAGAATGAATTTGGACAAGTTTAAGGAATTCTAAATGTTGTTCAAGCATTCTGGGTAAAGATAGCTGATACTAGATAAAAGAAGGCAAAAAGCAGTGAAAAATAATGTTTTACCCGTGAAGGGCTAAGAGCGGTCCCCTTAAATAGGGGGCGGTCCCCTTAAAATTAAAGGGGCCAGCCCTTATGAATTAAGAGGGCCGCCTACTGGTGGTTCCATTTTTCATAGAAAAATGAATTTTTCTCATAATTTTTGTGAGGGTATTTTTGTTTTGGTGGTTAATTTGCAGCAAGCCCTTTAGAGTTTTATAAGCATATTTAATCTTATAACATATAATAAACACATTAAATCATGAAACCAAAATGACATAACTAGTTGATTTAATAAAACAACTAAAGGTTTAAGGCATCATAGCAAATAAGTACCTGAAAGATAACCAACATATAAGTCTTTCCGAATATATCGGATGATCACCATACAAGTTGTTAATAACATACACATAATCAAGTTAAAAATTGTCTTAAACTACATTTAGCCATCTAGTTCACTCCACTCCTATGTCTTCATACTTCTTGGGTTGCTAACACCCTTTTAGTGCCTTTCCAAATGACTTGTAACCTCAGCGCCATCTCCTTATGCATTCTTGCGTTTGGTTAAGCTAGGTTGTTCACTGGTCATTACAAAGAGATTTTACAATCGCTAATGTTCGCACAAGCGGAAGGCATTATCTAGTTTAGTTATTTTTGAGTGGATTAAGAGAGTTAAGATAGGTGGTAGGAGATGGAGTACTTGCACAAGAAGTTTCGACATCATCATCATCAATCATCATTTTTGATGAAATGACGAGCCCGTGATGACATGAGAAGATAGGATGAGACGAATGGGCGTGCCTCACGATCACTTCTATGTCTCCGAGTTGTATTAAGAGCACAGAGAGACTACATAACTCGATCAACAATGTCATAAATGCACTACACGGAGGTGATGATATGCTTCTATGATTGTGTCATAAAGACGAGTCAAGAACATACCATATGGAAGATTGGCGGTTGGATTTGCTCTAGCACATTCGATTCGTTTGACAAAGAAGTAAGCAAGATTGTATTGTTCCTCGGCAACAACACAATACAACATGTGAGCAAGACAAGCGGGGAGATGGTCCCGATGTCCTACGAGTCCAAACATATTCTCTCGAATGAGTTCTTCCCATTTCTTCATGTCGGGGCTTAGTTCCTTAGTGAGGATTTGATTTGGAGTGAGGGTGACGGTTTGACTTTTAAAATGGTACGGTCTACCGAGACACATGAAGGTTTTTTCCCTTTTGGTTTTATTCTGAGTTCCAAATTCAAGAAGTCGACGAATATCGATGGGAGTTAGAAGGTCGTGGAATATGGTCCCTCGGTTTCATGAGAAAACCAAGAATCAAAGTCCACTCGTTGGATGAACACGGCTTGACCGTTGTAAAGGAATTGAGGATTTGACCTGGAATTGGGCAGGGTGAGAGTTATAATTCATGTTGATCAAAAAAGAGATGACCAAGATAGCCATAAATCATTTGGTTTGAACCGTGACTTGACTATAGAAATCAAGAATGAATCTTGAACAATCGGTTTCGTAGATTTTAAAGAGACAAATCGAAGTGCGAATGTTTGTACGAGACCGCTCGATAGTTGTTGGATTATGTAGTAGGCTTGATCACAACACGACCTTCGTGAATGTTTGCGATTTTCATTGATATGTAGAATTTGGCAATAGTCGGGGGAAATGTCGGGATTTTGGATACTTTTGGATGTAGGATTTGGTGAGGGATATATCGTGGAAGTGGCTCCTTGGCATTATTATCACAATTAATGTTGTTGATTTGATTTGATTAGTAATTGCCCCTTGTGAAATTTGGTTTAATTGGAAATTTGAAGTTTGAATTTTGTGAATATGGTGGTGGGTTTTTCGTACAGGCAGTGGAAAAGGGAAGCAAGGGAAAAAATGGTGTTTGGCTATGTATTTTCGAAGAAAAAGGGAAGTTTGTTCACTCCCAGTGACCTGCCTCCCTTAAATAATTAAGGGGGCCGCCCAACATACAGTCCCGGATCCCCTTAATTGTTCAAAGGGCCGCCCTCAAAATAAAAATTCTTCGATTTTTGCCAGATTTTGTATGAGAAATAATATTGACAAATTTTTTAATTAACCTTTTGTTTAATTAAAAGAGTTTTCTTAACTATATCAGAACGATATAATCAAGAACGTCATTTGAGAGGTGATTTAAGAGAGAGTTTTCTTGGGCAAGGAGAAGAAATTAATTTTCTTTGAAAAAAAAATAAATTGAATCGATTTGAGAATGAGACGAGAATTGATAGTGAAAGATAATGAAATATGAGCACGTATGTTTGAAATACAAGGGTAGATTCTGATAGAACGATTAGATGATGTGTTGACATGGATCCGAGACCCATTGAAGTAAAAGGGAGTTTGTTTCATCCATAGTGTGTCTATGATCTTCGCGCGACTAATCCTACTTCTATGTTATTGTTAACACTAAGCTTGCTCTTACTTCATCTACGTAGTTGCTATGAGTGGTCATGTAAGATTTCCATTTTTAGACGAATGACTATAATACTACGCAAAAGAGTATGTTCATAATGAACAAATACTCTTCAAGCTAAAAAAACCAACAAATGGTATTTCTACAGAGACAACACTATGTTTAAGAGAACTAATTATACTACATCATCATAGTAACACATAGTCATTTACTTATAATCTATATTCTACGAATATGAAAAGAGAGACGTACCTTAGACTTTAGAATAATCTTCGTTAATGTCTTCACAATGTAAATGATAAGGGTTCATGGGAACCTTGTCATGAATTCTTTAGTCCGTAGACAAAGAATGTTTGTAGATAACACACCATTTCAAAGATTGTGATGGCTTAGCCATTTGGTCCCCAACGTTTCATGTATCTGAGGTTATTGTTTCCGCATATGTTTTGCATTTGGTTTTGGCACATACATGGTGAACAACTTCCACATTGAGTGAAACTAAGTGGATGTGAATGGTTCCTTATTATGTGATTAGGATAGTTTTGTCTACCTTGGTCTCTCCTAGGTTGAGGTGTTTTAGACCGAGGACGAGGATTATTAGTCATTCTCAAAGGTAGAGTTTTAGATCTCATTGTGGGTTTAGTAAATCCGACTCCGGGTTTTAAGGAGGGTTTGTAAAAATGTTTTACTTCATCGTCACTTGCAATAGGAATTTTAGTATTATTATAATATAAATTTTGCGGTTTGATCTATCAAATACTTTCTTTAGACTCGACTTCGTAAGCTTTTACAAACTTACTTTTTTGGTTACGCTAGGACACATCCTTTGGGTAAAATTAAAAAAAACCTATCCGGATTTATCTTCGGAAGTCTTTTGAGATTTATTTTTTCTTAAGTGAGTGACTACAATCATTAATTTATCTAGCCCTAGATATTTTCTTTTCTAATGCACCACAGTTTCAAGCTTAAGATATTGGCATAATTCTTACATTCTTCTAATCACACACACTCCTTACCTTTTCTACCTAGATAAATTATGTTTTTAGTTCTAGTACTTCATTTTCTAATTCTATTTTAGCTTGTTTTAGAGTTTTATTTTTTGCCATGACTTTTAGTCCTAATTTGCATAGTCTACTATATTCATTATCTAAGTCATTTTCGTCTAGTAATGATTGGTCATCACTAAAATATTTGGTTTCGGAAAGTACCTCATTGGAATCTTTAGCCATAAGACACTTTTCGTCCTTTGTCTTCTCCTCTTCATCATCGTCGCTATCACTCCAAGCTCCTCCCACGAACGCCCTTTGATTTTGATATTTTAATTATTTCGACTTCCCGATAGAGATATTTGGATTCTCCAACAACATGCAACATTTTCTTTTCACTTTCTTATTTGTCATCTTTATTTCTTTGGACAATGATCTTCTTCTTCATATGGTTGTTTTTACAATCGTCCTTCTTTTGAAGAATTTACTTGATTTCCTTACGGCCATGGCGTATTCTTCATCACTCAATATCGGGAGGTTGAATATCTCATCACTAGATTCCTTTTCTAGCTTTCAAGGCAATAATCTACTTTGTTCCTCTTTTGTTTTTTGTACGGTTTCGGAGTCTTTCCTTGATTACTTCTTCATAGACTTTTAAATTTCCAACTAATTCGGTCAAGTGAAAAGTTGTTAGAATCTTTGATTCTTCAATTGCCGTGACTTTTTTGCAGCGCCATAAGGATGCAATGCCCTAAGAAACTTCCAAACATAATTCTTTGCAAAAAAACCTTCATCAAGTAGCTTTTAGAACTAGTAATAATACTGTTAAATTTAGCAAAAGCATTATCTAATATTCCTTTTCCGGAATCATGAATTGTTCAAATTGTTTGAAACAAGAAGATCTATTCTGTTTGCTTTGACTTGAATTATTACCTTGATGAGAAGACATAACAATAGTATCCCAAAATTCCTTTGCGTTTTGACACAAAATTTTTTTTTCAAATTCTTTACGTGGTAAAGCCATTATAAATTACCATTTTGGCATCATTATTTTAGCAAGTTTTTATAAGATCATCATTTATGTTATGTGAAAAGATACGAATTCATCCTGTTAGTTTTCTGGATTCAAAATGAATGGGAGGAAAATCACATCGGTAATAACATGCCAACATCAGATCTTTTGACTTCATAACTTTCGAATCATACATTTTTCAAAAATAAATCCATCACTTTCAAATAGTGGTGGTCTTTGCATAGATTGCCCTTCTAAATATTTTTTCGATTCCATATATCGATTCAAGTTTTAAAATACAAAATTTATTTTAAAATCTGCGTTAAACGTGGCTCTTGATACCGATTGTGGAAAACTAGAAAGGGGGGTTGAATAGTTAACCAGCACTTTTATTAAATTTAAAAATTTTATGTTGTTGTAAAAAACTATATTCGACCTTTTTGTGAATTCAATGCTTGCATAATATGAACAATGTAAATATATGAAATGATAAAGTAAGACAAGAGCTAAGAGTAAGGACAATCAAACCACAACACGAGGATTTATAGTGGTTCGATAACGAAGCACCTCTTCGCCCTACTCCACTCCCCGAGCACGCAAACTCGAGATTTTTTCTTCACTATGTCAACCAAACACCTCTTATGGCGGAGAAACCGTACACAACGATGCTTATAATCAATTTACGACCCTAAGGCTAAATGTCGAGTTCAAATCATAGGCTAGAACCAATCTATCACAACATAACTTCACGACTTGTTCATGACTTCACAACTTCACGACTTCTTTAAAACTTCACGACTTCTTCACAACTTCACGACTTCTTTAAAACTTCATGACTTCTTCACAACTTCACGACTTCACTTCACCACGACCTACTTATAGTTACAACTACCTAACACTACTTGGTAAGATCAACTACGATCATAACTATACTTACAAAGATCACCAGATCTAACGCTACTACCACAACTACAAGATATACAGATTGATTTTATAAATATGATATGAAAGCACCAAGATTGCTATGCACACTAAGGTGTAATACTTCTTCACTTGATGATGGAAGTATTCTTCTCTTGACACACTTAAGGAATAACTTGGATCACATCAGAAAACAAAGCTTTATGATAAAATGATCAACACGGATTTTTATAGAGATAAAGGGTTTTTTGAGCACAAAGAATGAAGTGCAAAAGGTGAGAAAAATGTTGGAGAATAGTCACCAGTATTTATAGACAAAACGAGGAGCGGGGTCTAAGGCAGGCCCATTAAAATAGGTGTCAGCCCCTTAAAATTAAAGGGAGCCGCCCTTGTAATTAAAGGGGCCCCCCTATTCAGACGCTCCTTTTTATCCTTCAGGAGGTGGTTACTGACCATTTCTACCGTTAATAGGTCCGAAAATTTTAAATTCAAAATATTATATTTTTGAATACAACATTCTCTTTAAATGTAAAAAATATTTTGAGATATTTATAAAAAGTTTACAACATTTTATAAAAGTTTCCTTTGATCATAAAATGCATCAAGCATTTGTTTATTCATACATTAGAGTGATATAAGTTTGAAATGAATATTTACTACTAAATACTTGTTTACGTTTAATTTTACGTTGAACATTTTTATATTTTGTGATTATCAAAACGTAAAGATGTGAAAAAAATATTATTATTATTTTTAGGCATTATATTTTATCAACATAATGTATGGATAGTATGTTTTGTGTCTATTTTATTTAAAGTGTTTTGTTTTTATATGTTTGTTTTGGCTTGTTTAGGTTCTATTCCGGCAACTTCCAACGGCAACTCATACTCCGGTCATCTCATCCCACCTCAGGTTTTGTTTTTGTTACTGTTGTGTGACAGTTTTGATTCATTTCGAGTCAAGTAATTTTTCTCATGATGTCTTTGTAGTTGTGAGATTTTGCTAAAGAGGATGTGGAGATAAGAAAAAAGATGATAAAATGGATGAAGATCTTAAGATGATGGTATGTGTGTTTGCACATGTTTTTTTTGGTAAAATGTATTGCAGTTAAAGAATTAAAGGTCGAAGGCTACAGATTTGTTTCTCATATATATATATTTAAGGTTATCTTTTTATCACTATGTTGTTTATATGAGTACTTTTTCTCGAATTTATAAATATAGGTTCACATAACTTTTATAGAAGAAACACTTTATGTAAATATAGGTAGTATAGAAAAAATAAACATATTAATATGTTGACAGTTTATATCAATGATTTTGCAAAATAAAAAACTAGCCATATATTTTTATAACATGAAAAAATTACCTTAATTTCTTTTCTAAATATAGTACCAAAACAAATAAACCTTACACACATTATCAAGGAAGACATAGATTTACAAATTTGTTCAAGATTTATTATAGTAAACCTTAAAAAGAAATACACACTAATTAGCAGTGGGGTTATCAATTTTACAATTTGT
>BQNB010134981.1:0-11528 GCA_026074375.1 Tanacetum coccineum | reverse complement strand
TGGCAGTTTTTGTCTGTTTTTGGTCATTTAAGCTCGTTTTTAGAGGTAAAAGATATGTGTAATTAAGCACTTATCAGGGCCCCAACTCAATATAAAGAATACTTGTGTGAATTTTGGTATACTGGAAAGACCTTAGATGACTCTAAGATTGGGGTATCTACTCCTACAGGTGGAATTAGAGGAGACATAGGTATCAACACCTTTAGAAATGGTCTTAGGGCTCATATCCTACCTCACTCGAGTATGTATGTTTCCCCACCCTCTATAACAATAATGAGACTATGGTTTGCAGCAATAGGTTACAATGGGGAGATTGGGGCAAAAGGAACTCTCAAAAAGAATTTCTTCCTCTTAGGTGGAGGCAACTGATGGGTCAAATCATTCAGTGTTTAGGTGGGAAAATAGGAGTCATGGATCAAATATCCACCAAGGATGCCACCATCTTGTATTGTCTGACCAATAGGGGTAAAGGTAGATTATGCTAAGCTAATATGGGAGGATATAATTCATAAGTTGAACAAGAAAACTAGGGAAAATGTTGTTCCCTATCCTAGGTTTATATCCCTTCTACTAGAATGCATAATGCCTGAATATGACAATGAAGAGCTCACCATAAACCCCACTCGGGTCTTTAGTGTTCATAACTGGTCACTAAAGCCAAACCAAACTGAAGGACCTCCCTTCACTAACCACATGAAGGCCATCTGCAATTTAGATGTGCATGTAGACTTTAAAGCTCCAAAACCTTCCTTACAAACTGAGGAGGTTCTCCAAGGTAAAACGCCTGGAGCTCAAAGTGGACTTAGAAGAAAACAATCTTCAAAACACACAACTGAGTCCAAGACTAAGGCATCCAAATCTAAAATTGGCCAATCAGAAAAAGAAACTCAGTCCAGTTCGGCCAAGGATAAAAGCCCAAGCCATTCTTCACCTCCCATACCAATGGTTGGTGAAATGCATAAAGAGGCATAACAAGCAGCTGGTGGCCCAACATTTTTAAGGGCCACCAGTGAAGAAGGAGAACACCCTCAGCTCAGTAGTGGTATGTCTGCATTTAAATCTTATTGAACCTGTTTATTCAGCTTCTTTCATTTGCACTCTGAGTCTACATCAGGACATGATGCTTCAGCAGATTCCACAGCTGAAGCTGATCTTGGAAATTCCACTCCTAATGATTCCATACCTTCATAACAAGGCATGGATGAAGGAACCAAAAACTATTAAATTGAGCATATATTTACATGGACTAATCCAAGTGTTCTTGTTGATCAAACCAAATCTGCTAGATATGGGTTAAAAACTGCCCACACTAATTTAGGTACAAATGAGGAGTCCAGAGCTGATGAAATTTCAAAGAAAATAAAGCTGGAGGATTTATTAGATCTCTTGAAAGACACAAGATCTTCCTTCTTCACTCTTGACTCCCCACAAGATGAGCCAATCATTATTTCAGATGAGAGTGAAGAGGAAGAGGAAGTTGAAAAAGATAAAGACACCCATGCTACTTCTCATGATGTACCTTAAGACACTTCAATCCCACATCCTCCATCTCCAAAATTGGCTCAAATTCAAGAGTTAATGGCTTAGGTTCAATTACTTTAGTCCTAGAAAGATGAACTAGAACAACAAAAGGCAAAAGCTGAAGCAAAAATTACTTCAATGAAATCTAGGCCCTCGTATCTAGACATCAACCAACTTACTGACCTTCTGGTATCCTCTTTAAAACTTGAATTCTCAAAGCTCTTAGCCTCACATGACTTTGCTAGCTGCTTACCAACAGATTAAAGAGCTAAAGAAGCATGTTAAAAGCATGGAAATAAAGCTACCTGGGGATCTAAAAGAGATCCCAACAAAACTGGAGCACTTCACTTCCACTATCTCCAGCCTTACCTCCTAGGTTGCTGAACTGAAGAATATACAATGGGAACTTCCAACAGAGTTTTTTGATTTGCCAAGTCAAATATCTTCAATTCAGAAAAAGCTCCAGACTTTGGATTCCCTTCCAAGTCTATTAAACAAGGTTACTGAAACCTTGAATAGGTTTGCCACTATGGTGGAAAATGCATCAAGGGCTACAACCAAGGATGTTCCTTCAGCAGGCCAAGTAACTGCTTCACTTGCTGAGGGGGAGAACACCAATCCAGCTACAAAGTATGCTGAACCAAACCTGCATGATAACCTTATTGATCTCTTAGGCATAGATATTATGACACAGTACTACAACAAGAAGTTACTTTATGATAAATACTATGACAAGATGCTGAAAAGAAGAAAAAGCTCAAAGATCACAAACTATGATGTTCTCACACAAAAGGGTCCTATCTCAATGAAAGTACATAGGGAAGATGGGACAATTAAAGTCATTTCAAACAATAAAGTCAGTGACCTACATCTGGCTGAATAGAGAGAGGTAGTACAAGCTTGTCCTGATAGAAAAGAAAAAGGATGGAAAACCATCAATGGGTTAATAAAGACAAGAATAGAATATCTTGATCAAACTAAAAAAGAACAAAAGATTGACTTCAACAAACCCCTCAAAGAACAAGATCCTCTGAATGAGCTAAATGATTTAGCTAACAAGAAAAGGAAAAGAACTGGTGACTCAACAGACCATTCCATATCAACAAAGAAACATAAGTCATCAGTTCAACATGAAGTAGAGGTTCATTGAGCAACAAGAACATCAAATGTTATAATCTTTTGTATTGAATTTATTTTTTGTAATTGTAATATAATGAAAGTTAATATAAGTGATTCTCAGTTATGTTGTTCAATCTGTATTAGTTGTGTAAGAAGAGGTTGTTTTGCTCACTTACAACTGATTTAACTTAGGCTATTTGTATATTCAAATAGGGGGGAGATTTTTGGGTTTAGTTTCTGAGCCCTTCAGTCTTTCAGTAGATTTAAACGTAAAATCCCCTAAGTGTTAGTCAAGTTGAAGTCTTTCAGTTTGAGTTGCTGAAGTTTCTTCAACTTTAGCTCTTCAAGTCCTTAGAAGATTGGGAAGTATCTTCACTTCAGTTTATGCAGCGGTACAAAAACTGAAGAAGTCCTTTGCAAAGAGCTTTAGTTCAATTTGGTTGACAATTCCAAGCTGGACGATGTCTATCTCCTTAACAGAAGTTGAAATGAAATGTTTCACTTCTAGAAGGTTTATAAGGCGGGAAAAAGATTGCTTTATGTCAAAAGGAATAAAGCAATATCCTTGGGAAAAGGTTCTTCTAAAGTTGGTATAGAAGTACAACAACTTTCCTTAAAGGACTGTACCTGGTACTTTAGAACACGTCTGCATTAAATGGTATCTCAACCACCCATTGGATGCATGACACGCATACTAGGTTAACTTGTAAACCCTAATCCCTTTGCCTATAAAAGGAAAGGGATTCTAAGAGTAAATGCTATATCTTCCAATTAATGTGATACACATTGAAGAGTTCATTTATCTCTCAAACAAACTGAATAGAACTGATAAAGCTGAAGCTTTAGTTCTAGTCATAAGTAGTTTGTTTTCTTACTCTCTTAACTTTGGTTAGAGTTTAAGTTCGAAGGAGATAAAACCTCCAATTGTCATTCAACCACCTTGCTATTTTGCAAGCAAGGTGTGTCATAGATTCTTTATTTGATTATAATAAGAACCTATACGTTGAAAAGTTACTTATGTATGTTTTAAACTTGTTCTTTATATTCTTCATATATATATATATATATATATATCTGTTTAAAACTCACTTTGTTGCCATGGAATATGATTAGTTTAACTTGATAAACCTTATATAAGATTCCAAAGGACCAACAAGTGGTATCGGAGCAGGCTGCTTTATAAAACCTTTTCAAAGTTTTTATAACTGCTCAAAAGATTTTTAAAATCAAGATCCATCTTAAATGGCAACAATAGAAGTACCACAAACTCTTTAATATAGGGGTGGCCAGTTAAATGCCGATCCTGTACTAGAAGTGGAAAATTTCACCAAATGGAAAAAGAGGTTCATGTGCCACATCATTGGTATTGAACCTTAATTTGAAAACATTATCAAAAATGGTTATTTTATCCCCATGGCAGCTGGTCAAAGGAAGCTAAAAGGACAATGGGCTGGAGATGAGAGAAAGGCTGCTAACTTAGATCAGCGACTCAAAAGTCTCATCATGTCCGTCCTTCCAAATGACCAAATGAATTCTGTCATAAACTGCCTAACAGCTAAATCAACCTGGGATGACTTGATACTGTATCACGACGGCCCCTCTAATGTGAAAGAAAGTAGGGGCATGGACCTAAAGCTGTGTTACAACACCTTCAAATTCAAAGAAGGTGAAACACTAACCTAAACTTTCACCAGATACAAAGCTTTGATGAACGAGTTAGTAAATGATGGCATCCAACTTTCAAAGCTTGAAATAAATACTGGTTTTATAAATAGGTTACCAAAGAAGTGGCTAAGTTTATGCCAAAGTCTCAGAAACACAAATCATTTGAAAGATTCTGAGCTTGCTTCTCTATTTGGTAAACTCAAATATGAAGAAAACCTAATAGACAATATTTATGAGACTGAAAAGAACAAATCTCTTGTCTCTACAACACCTTTGTCAACTGCCTTCTTCTCTACCTCTATTGTCAGTACTTTCAAGATAGTCCTGATGATGAAGAGGATACAAGAAGCAGTCATGAGTACCTAAATGACCTAGAAGAAGAATATCAAGCAAGAGCTCTTTTAGCCAAGTCTAAAAGGTTCTTCAAAAAAGGTACTCAAAGGTTTAGCAGTGCAAAAGCAACTGACCAAACTGAATGCCATAAATGTGGCAAGAAGGGTTATTTTGCAAGAGACTGCTGGTCAAAAACTTCAGTTCCCTCATATCAATCACCCTTTCAACCAAAACCTCTCAGCTCCTCTCAGCACAAACCAGAACTAAGGTCTACCAAGGACTTTGAAGCCAAATACAACAAAATCAAGGCTAAACTGGCTCTACTGAGTTCAAGTGCTTCAGCTCCCACTTTATCTTCAGGCAAAAACAAGAGTCTTATTGCTGAAACCTATGAATGGGATAAGAAGAAGTGTCATCAGATGAAAATGAAGCAATTAAAGTCAAAGCTCTCATGGCATTTGCTAATGAAGAAAGAGTTTCTGTTAGCAAAGAAAGTGCCAACAATGGTAAATGGGTCAAGATCTCTATACAAAAGGTGACACTCTTCTTGAAATAGAAGATAATGATGATAGAAAATCCTTTCTAGATTATTTGTGTATTGATCTAAACTATGTTGAAGAACAAAGAAACAATCTTTTGTCAAAACATAAAAATCTTGTTCAAGAACTGAATACATGCAAAGAACAACTTTTGGTATTAAAACAAGCAAAACTTGATCTTCTTACCATGCAACATGTAAACCTGAGTGAAGACTAATCTAATAACATACTAGATGAGAGGGAAAGAGGTTGTTTTAGTGAGAGAAAGGGTTGGATGAACATTTAGAGAGAGAAAGTAAACATATAAGAGAACTTGTATTAATGTGTGAGAAATGAACAACCAACCACCTCTCCAAGGCATGGAGAGGTGTATAAATACCCTAATGAGGCCGGCCATGGATGGGCTTACATGGGCTTTCCATAGGCTTTTCCTAACTTAGCCTATTAAGGTTCCAAAAATAACTAAACGAGCTAACGACTGTTATCTATGGAGTGACCGATACTTTCTTAGGATTTTCGTATTCCTAACAATCTCCCCCTAAGGGAGGTCACTCCATTTTACAAAAACTTAAACCTAGCATACTATGCTTTATCTTTAGTCTTGAGCTCGTTTGTCTTCAATCTTTAACTTGTGATTTGATGTAGTGATCATTGACTTTAGGTTTGAGCTTGTTCCTTTATCTTGACTTGAATGTGAAAATGTAATCTTGAACACCTTGAGATCATCAACCAAGCATAATCTCGTTTCGCCATCTTGTAAACTTTGCCATCTTGTGAACTTGTGACTTCTGGACCGACATGCTCATACCTTTCTTGATATGTAAACTTGAAAAGCTTTAATAATGCATCTTTCTTGAGGTTCTTTAACTTTAACACTTCGTCACTTCGAGAAAGACGTTCGGTATCAGAGTGATGAAAACTTCTTTGAAATTCTTTGACTTTAATACTTCGTCACTTCAAGAAAGATGTACTTGAGCTTTCATGATGTCTTTATGTTTGTCGGTCGGGTATGAGCATGCGGCTATGAATCTTGTGAGTCAGCTAGAATCAGGTACCTTCACATCCATCTTTAAGTATCCTGCATTAAAACATTTAGCAATAAATTAGGAGGGACGAATATGGCTTTTTCATTCGCCCATGTTTGGTTGGAGTAACCTTCGAATCTGTGAGGATCAACCTATGATCAGGTAGATTCAATTTAAGAAGAATATCCTTGACAGGATTTCCAGCTGAAGTATAGAATCTTTCCAACACATATGTATTAGTTTCATTAAACTCAGCATGTTCTCATTACCAGAACATCTCAAAGCAGACAACACGATAAGAGTGAACCAGTGAGTTATTGTCTCACCGATTGAATAGAAAAAAATTGATTTGAAAATCAATCGACGTGTCACTTGCTAAAGTGGTTTTGTGACACATCGAGAGTGTTAATCATTTCAAAACAATCGTTTGATTATTATAGAATGCACCATCATTCTTTCTAGTTGTCACAAGTTTGATTCATATAGAATCGTACAAGTCACCTACCATGAGCTTGTTTGATGTTGGCTCAAGTAGGATTTCCATCTTCATTATGAATATTTAAATATCACTCGGATGTTCTGGCAAAATCACAAGGATAATGCGTATGACTTCTTAATATATATCTTGTTATTCACATTGTGTGACATAGCAAGCATAATTTGACAAGTGTCCTAATGAGATTTATGGTGATCTCTTTTGGCTCTAGACTCAATAGTGCACTTTGGTTTTAGTAATTGAGGCTGGATCAGACTGCCACCTTTTTTAATTATCAACTATCTTGAGTGAGTAAGTCACAGAAAATGCATGTAATCCCCTTGCCCCCTATGTGAGAAATGAAACACGAGTATGTTGAGGAGACCTTGAGTGGCTAGGGAGGGTTGTGATTGCGTCACTGGGTCCATGACTGTCTTGTAATGTAAACAACAGTTAGTGTTCCGACAGTTTATGTATTGACCCAGTTTCTGCCTAAGTGTATGGAGGGCTTCTTTCTGTATCTCCCTTTATCCTTACAATTTATTTTTTATTCTTTTATCCCCTGTCAGCGTTTATCGAGACTTCATAACTAGTACCTTATTGGTTTTGTTCCAGTACTAGCACCATCTTAGTCGGAACTTTTCCTGATTCTCACTTTTTCTCCTTTTGTATCATAACTAATGAATTATACACTATCTAGTGGATATCCCTGGGTAGATCCTCTAGTTCTGGCTGGATCATGGGATTTGAATACCTATGTCTAACCACCTTATAACTCCATAAATTTAAGTACATGGTCGGTCTTTTGGGTATTACTATCACAAATCGAAACCAAAATCATTGAAAAGTTCAATCAAAGTGTTTGATAGAAATATCAAAAGATTTACAGTTTGAGAGTTTTTCATCATCACTAAAAGCTCACCCTTAACATGTGCATCATAATCATAGTACATGCTAAGTGTGGAGTGCATTGAGTCCATTTTATATGATCATATTTCAGTACAAATTAGATTCAGTTTAATCACATTCCCCCCTTATCCAAAATGTTAATCCTTTGATATTTTGGATATTAATTGATTAAACGTTCGGGGACAAAATGTTACATAATCACTATTAGGAACATTTTAACGCTCCCCCTCAATTTGTGAGGGTATATAAGATAGTGTTTAGTATAATAATTTGAAAAAAAATGAATTTACTAAGAAATTCTTGAAAATGTTGTACTCGAGCACACCTTAATATCACCATAATGTCTACACTACATATATACAAATTTCACAAGTTATTTATTACGTACAAGGTTTGACCTATTATGATGAGGACATCATATGATATATCATATGGTCCTTTGCAGCAGTCGAAAGTCTCCCTCGTACGGTCTCCTACCAACAAATTTCTCCAAGCTCTGCATAATCCTTCTGGTCTTTAGCTGGTTATCAATTGCCTGGATCATAGCTCCTGCTTTATCTCTATCACTTTGTCTCTAGATAGTCTGTGGTAGATACTTCATCCGAATTCCCTTTAGACGATCATCAAGAGCAGTCTGAACATCATTGAGTGTACCGTCACTAAACTTGTGTAGTTCATCAATATGCATCAATCTGTTTTTCTTGTCTTTGTTCTGGTAAATGAAACCTCTGGGATTGGAGTATGTTATATAAGCTTCCCTTCATTTAAGATCTGATCTGTACGTATCTGACTTTGTGAGATTGAGCTTCTTTTGGTAACTTTCTACACCTAATTGAAGATCTTCCACATGCCTTTGGATGACAATGCTTCTTGTAAACATTCGCAAGGAGACATTAAAAGCTAGGCGTTCTTTAAATATGAGATTTGTCAACTTGCCTTGAACAAGAAGAAGTAGCATGTCTTCGATGTATTATATGCGAAGCCTGTTGAAATCACCTTCTTTGAATTTGTATAGCTTGTCATCATCTTTACGAACAGTGATCCAATCCAGATGCTTGTAATTATGCCATTCGACTATTTGGAAGCTTTGTGACAGCCAATAATTCTGCGTTTGGAGTAGACATCTCGAGCAGATTCCTGTTAGCAGCAAAATCATAGTATTGTTGTCGTTTCGACCCAATGTTGAGAGAATTCCCGGAAGTGCGGGAGTGCTATGTTGTGTAGCTAACCGACACTTGGACTCCACATTCTGTTAGGGACCAAATCTTTAATCTATTTGATTTTGGCCCGTGAATACTGCAGCCTTGGTCTTCGTTACTGAAAGTTGTATATTTCGGCTTGAGATACTCACCACTTAGATTCGCATAAGGTCTTGTTGATGAAGTGATTCAAAAGAATGAACTTGAACGACCTCGGAGAATTAGGTAATCATTGGTAATGCTTGCGCAGATCCATGCGGATATTGCCGAACCCTCAAGGTTGTTTCAATCTAATTGATCAGTGGTTGCCTTGTAGACTTCTTCAAAGAAATATTTTAGCTCTACCAGACTCTTGCATGATCCTTTCATCAGTTCGAATGACGGACCGGCTAATAACTCTGGAGTCAGAGTATCAACTTTAAGCCTATTCATCACGAATGCTGAGAAGTCTAGAGGAGTGTCCATCAGCTCATTAAATGACTCACGGGTATCTTCTTTCTGAGCCAAAGTGCTTAGCCAAGGTTAAACAGGTCAATGAGTAGCAGGCAAAGTCTTTTTCCAATCACGATCAGGAGTAGGAGGTTTTGCCGGTTTTTAAAACCAATCAGGAAGTTAAGAGGTCTCTTCATCAGGTATATCTTCAGTATCTCCTGGTACAAACTCTTGATGTGCGGGTTCTTCCAAATATTCGGCAGTGTGCATTGGCTCCTCTGCTTGAGCAGACTTGTCAGCAGACTTGTGATGATATTTGGACCCTTCAGTTGACTTTCCAGTTGTCTTAGAGGTCTTATCCTTTGGTGCACTAGTTGACTCTGGTTCTTTTCCAGCTCTTCTTCTCTTTGACCCCCGGTTTGATCCATCGGAGGGTTCTTCGTCTTTATCCTCATCATCTTGACGTCTTTTAAACGAGATAGTATCTCCATACGTGTCAAGTATGAGTTTGTCACTTTCGTAGGCATCAACCAATTCTTTGTAGAGATTCTTCTGTTCATCAGATATGTGGATTGACTTATTACTTTCCATCTTATCTATGAGAATCTTCTTTAGCTCAAGTTCAGAAAGGTTGGCAGCTAGCTTGGGATGTCTTAGATTCATTGGATGAACGAGTCTGAACCTCTTCTTCAAGTTGTTCATTTACAGTCTTCTTAATTTTTGGCAAAATCTTGGAGACTTATGCTTTAACTTATTCTTTGACTTGATCCTTGACTATTTTCTTAATGTTGTCATCAAGTTTATTGATGAAATCTGCATTTTCAGCTTGAGCTTCATCTCTAGGTCTGTTGGACTGTAACTGAACAACTGTTTTGACGGATTCATGCATCTTGTTGGCAAGGTACGCATCAACAATGCCTGGAATTGAAGAAACTACTGCAACAAATTGGTTCGTTTGCTTGAATTATGAGAAATCGGTTTCCAAAGTTTTTAGTCTATGGTCAAACCCGAATAAAGAACCAAAGTTAGGAAGATCTTGTAGGGAGGAGCTTAGCACAGTTGCTGGTGTAGGAACTGGTGTTTATTGCAGATGTGTGATGAGAGGAGTGGGTGGTAGAGGAAGAATTGTTGCAGACAAAAGAGGTGACTCAGCAATAGTAGTAACCAGAACATCTACCAGAGAAGTTGACTCAATGTTAAGATTAAATATAGAGTCAATACCTGTATCTGGACTGGGGTTGAGTATGTTAGAAACGAAGCCAGATGACATAGAAGAACTCTGTTGTTGACCTTCAAGATTAACCGGAGTTATAATCACATGAGTGTCTTCTATTACTTGAGTAGTTTGAATGATAGTGCGTAGAGCATCTGTCATTTCAGTATCTCTTCCCTCCAGATTGACGTTTACGACCCTGTATAATTCATTCGCTTCGTCCTCTTCATTTGTCAGTTCTTCTCCCTCAACATTCGCACCTTGGATTTCTTCATCACTGTCTTCATCATCAGTGGATTCAACATGAGAAGTTGTTTGAACCCTAGGATCAAAGCTATCTTCTTCTTTATCTTTTTCATCATGAGTGGAAAGCTTGGAATAAACAAAGTCATCACCATCATTGTCTGAATCAGTTTGCTCATTATCAACATCTTGATTTTCATCATCTTGTACATCATATTCCTGACCATCATCATCTTGATTATCAGCATTGTCAACATCATCATCATTTTCGCTTTCTGCATCATCATCTTCACCGGAACTGGATTTCCAAGAAATCTGCTCATCATCAGAATAATATTTAGGTACATCAGGAACCCCTGGTGTAACACCAATTCCTTCATTTGCACCTGATCCGCTGACGTGGGAGCTATGGAATTGAGTCAAGATTATTTTAGTGACAATTCTCATTTGTTCTTCCTCCGTCAATGCCACTTCTGATAGAGTCTCCAATCCTTTAGTAGGTATCTTCTTCTTACTTGGTTTAGTCACCTTAGCAGTTGCTTTGAGTCTTTTACCTTTAGGAGCTTTTGGTGCTTTATCAGATCTAGCTTGCTTCTTCTTGACACTTGCTTTTGTTTTTGGAGGTTCAGCTCCTGAAGCAATGGCATGGTACTCTTTATAGGATTTAGAATCTTTGATGGCTTCATTAGTCAATTCATCAGGCAAAATAGCACCATATAGCTGTGTGTCCTCATTCCTAGAGACAACCTTTATCATGGTGAACATTGGGTCATCCCTAGCAAAGTGCTAATTTATCCTGTTTCTTTTTGGAATTAATGGATCCTTAGTCATAAAGAAGTTGACAATGACCTTGGT
>BQNB010134980.1:0-18229 GCA_026074375.1 Tanacetum coccineum | reverse complement strand
TCCAAGTTTCTCTAACAATCCAACCCACATCTCACTTCTTGTTCTTGGTTGATTCATTAGATTACTAGTATTCTACAGTCATGTTTTTGAGCTAATTAAGATAAACTTTTAATTATAGAGGTACACATAAAAGATTTAAACTCAAAAAGCATTTAAAAATTATGATTTAGGTTAAAGAATGAAAACAAAAAGAATGTAGCCGATTGACCAGTAAAGCACGAGAAAAAATGAGCTCGAATATGCAATATTGTTTGTAGACCTACATACACATTCTATCCGAAAAATCTAATCTAGTTAATATGTGTCATAATAAGTAAAATAGCAGTTGTATGAGTATTCCATGAATTCTTTAACCCTAATTTATAATCCAAGATGATATGTTAGTATAATGTTCATTAAAATATATGGATGTGTGCTTCTACATAATATGAAAGTAGACTCTTCTAAACTGTCTACAATGTAGCCTTTAAAAAATATTAGGACTAAACTAATTTAAAACTGCTGAAAATTACTCAACTACTAGTTTGGTACTAACTTCCTTTGGTACTTTCCTAGTTTATTGCATGAAGTAACTAAATAAATAATCAAAAGTAACTAAATCATGACCTTGCACCTGCATCACATCCATAAAGTTTGGTCTTATTTCCTAGTTGGTCACAAAATTTATGTGCCTACATATTTTTTACAAATTGATTATCGATGTTTGACAATACGTCAGCCTTAAACCTGGGAGATGATTTCATGAATTGGATGCTGATATTGTAGAAAGTTGTAGATAATAGGTTTACCCTCATTGTGAGCAGAACTGAAACCTTCACTGTTATTACCAGCAAGTGGGTTTACATGGTTAGCATTTGGCCTTTGCCTTGAGTCGAAATTCTACGATTGGTGAAGCTAGAAGTGGTTGGGTGGCGAACACCTATTGACACAAAGAAAAGAAGCTGTATAAAGTTGCTAACAACAATAAGAAACACCAACCACATGAAAGATAACAGATAGAAGAAGACACTTACGTGCGGTGCTGACAGAAGCAGAGGGTGCAATATTTGTGTATCTAACGGGACCTTCTAGATGATCGCCATCAACGGGAGTAACAACATTGTAACATGCTTATCTTTGTAAGCCAGCCACATGAGCTTCCTCTAGATGATCGGACATCTTCCTTGGTAATTCTTATTCGTTCAAACTCAAATTCCGTCTTTGTAACAGACTGAGCAGAAGGCTCCCTCTCAAACTTGGCCAAATTCTTAAAATATGGATCCAAAAGAGCCTGGAACAAAGAAAAATTTCGCTTTCCTCAGTAAATATGAAATCTCTTAATCCAGAAAAACAAAAATTAATAAATAAAAATTACCTCCTCGGAAGTAGGACGATCTTTAAGCTCAAATGCAAGCATTCTTTCTAATAAACGAAGAGCAAGAGGACATGCATTTGGAAACTTCTGCGAAAAAGGGATGGGTTTTTTCTTCCTCATGCTGCTTAAGTATCTCCTTGCATTATTTATTATCTAATTATGTTAAATTAATGTTAAATTATAGATGAGAAGAAAAAAAAGGCACATAGCTTTTAGAGATGTTTGGATTATGATAGCAATTGTGTCATATATATATAGTAGTAAGACTTAGATAATTATCTATAACAAAGTGGGCAGATAATTTTTTTTATGTCCTGTTGTTTGATGCAGTAATCTAACATGTTGGGAAATATGACAAAGAACATACATTAACACTACTCCTTTGTTAGCAATAAAAAAATCATAAACAGAACACTAAAACAAACCTAATATAATTTTCATAAGTCAATGCGTCTTAGTCAAACTACTAAGTGCTACAGTAACTGTTTAAGATCTTTGGTGCAACAGTGTGATGGTTTAAAGATGTCTATCATAGCCAATGTACTTTTTCACGCAAAATAGCAAGAATAGTCATCGTGATTATGAATCAATTTAAATTATAGCTATAGCAAGAGTCTGATGATAACTTGGTAGATTGTGACACTAAAACAACTTATATAAATAAATACATAATTGTTTAACTACCAAGACTTTTGATTTTTGAATTTCAACTTTTAACTACAATAACTATATATGATTTCAAAACCACTTTAACCCTATAAACAAAAAAGAGATTGATTATTAAAACTTTTGAATTAACTATGCCAAGAACCTGAGTCATAGCCTGAACCTGAGCAGTAAGTTTATGAGATCTAGCCGTATAATTCCAATAGGTTGTACTCTTAGGTTTTCAATAGGGCATTTCATCAAGCCATCTTTCGGCATTTTGATTGATCATGGCAAGAGTTGGTGCTTGCATCTCTAAACACGCTGAGAACATAAAATACCAAAATCAAAACCAAAAATTGACAAACACGTCGACAAAAATCATAAGCAGCAGGTATGAGCCATAGTGGCACTATTTTCATGGCCTAATATTTTCAATATGACAATTTTGTAATAAGCAACTTAATATGAGGGTGTTTGGATGTGCGACATTAAACTTATTCCAACAGAAATCATAAGCAGCAGGTATGAGGCATAGTGGCACTATTTTCATGGCCTAATATTTTCAATATGATAATCTTGTAATAAGCAACTCTATATGAGGGTGTTTGGATGTGCGACATTAAACTTATTCGAGGATCATTTTTGTGTTTTAATAAAGTGAATATGATTTTGAACTTATGGTAATATGATAATTTAGCTTGTAATAGTTTAATTAGCGCACACAAACATATGTTAGTTGTTTCTTTTGTTATAGGCTGCAATTGTGAAAAGAGTTTCAGGCAACTTATCATTCCATTGTACTTAACATCCTAGAAAACATTTTTTGGTGTTTGGCTTTGGAATTTAGTTTTATATCAAAATTCAAGATGCCGACTACTGGAACAATACATTCCCTAAAATGTCTTTGACTACACGACCACTATGATTCACCCATTTATAAAACTTATTTTCTTATTTGGTCTTAACCAATAGGCATTGGATCACTGATACAACAACCTCTAAACTGAGTGTTCATGAACATTGTCATGATATCAACTCCCAGGTGCGTGTCATTGTTGCACTAATCAAAGGAAGGCAATCATGAGGGACAGTTGGTCGCAGGCCTTTGTTCACAACAACAAATGCAAGTTGCATGTCTGTTAGGCTAAAAGTACGCTGCATTAGTAGTACACGTGTACTAAAAGTACGCGTGTACTAATTCAATAACCTCAGCCTCTTTCTGAATCCCGACACCAATAAACTTCGTAAAAGTTATCATATAACGGCCTACAAAGTGTTTAACTGTAATCCTAATATCTAAAGTTTAGCTCTAATGGCACAAGATTATAAACCTCGTTTCAGATGGCATGGATTCAATTCAAATTAAAAAAATGACAAATGTAAAATATCTAGAGACCCAACCTCGTCTTGACCAAAAGAATAAGCATCCGATGAATAACCATTCACTGCAAGCGAGTCTGATGACTGATTCACAACATTTTCCAGCTTGATCGTACTACCCTTCAATACACTCTATGAGTCGCACCGTCTTTAATTTACAAAACAACAACAAAATTCCGATTTACCCTACAATGAAAACAAAAAACAAACATTAACACTAACATATAGTATATAATTGTAGTCACTCACATCTCACTTTTACATAGATTACCAATATTTAGTCTACAGAGGAAATAAAGATGACACATAAATTACACTTTTTAGACCGTAATCACTTGAATTAAGCTACTTTACATCATCTGAACCAAAAATTCATCACCCAATCTAAAATTTCTGAAGAAAAACAACTAATTATTAATTATCATTACTACCCCGCTATATCCGTAACCAACAGAATAAAGATCAGACATAACTTCCAGTTTCTTTTAAAGATAAACAACCTAAATTAAGCTACTTAAAATGCAAACCATAAATCTTTTTCGTTTTCCTTTCATTATCATTTAACCAAGTAAACAACTACAATTTACAATTAGTATACATAAGAAAACACCCAAATCAATATAATTATATAAAAGAAGTTACCTTTCTTTATGCATACTAAATTCGATGAAAACCGCATCGAATCCTTCTCCGTTCACGCAACTTTTTCACAACCTATCAATAAAACATTCTATCAAACACATGGTATGCGACATATAAGTTTATAACAACAACTAAAATTTATAAACCAAAATGAAAAAACATAACCCCAATAGTGAAAGGAAACCCTAATCTAAACTCAACAAAAAACCTAAATAAAACATAACCCTAATCTTACCTTCGTTATACACAGTTGCCTCATCAACTCTTGAACCCTAAAAAACCAATACGCCAGATAAAAGTCCATGAGTAAACCCTACTATCAACATCGAAAAAAATTGAAAACAAAGAAATCAAATAAACTATGAATTAAATAAAAGTAAAGCATAATAAAAAAAAAGTAAAAAAAAACTTACATATCATCACATGCTAACAGATCAACTTTGATCAAACACATGCAAGCAACCTCAAATTGAATCCGTTGTCTGTTTCTTATGTGTGCTTTTCTTCTTTTGATGAATCTGGGAGAAGAGATCGATGGTGATGAATAAGTTTTAGAGTAGACACCCCCCCCCCCAACATGGAAACAGATAAATAAAAAGGTCATGAGAAGGGTCGGGTTAGGTTAAAAGACGAGATTATTTAAGAGCGGGCCGGTTCAGCATTTAATGCACGGGTCGGGTCGGGAGGGCGGGTAGCATTAAATGCTCTTAGCCCGGCATTCCCGGTAATCGTAATGTTTTATAATTATAATAATTATAATGTGTTCTAAAATGTGTTATCTTCTTTGTATCAAAAGTTGACAAAACAAATAAAATCTGCCTCATATGCTTTCATGCTTATTTGATTAAATAACTAAATCAAAATCTATCAGTATATTATATATTTTCATATATCATGGGACATTCCACTACACCTCATGAACAACATTTGGGTTGTTGAGACAGGTTTTTAAAAGGATAAATTTAAGAACATGTGAGGTTGAGGATATCAAATTAGAGGTAAAAGAATGCTTTTACGTTTTTTTAAAAACTTGTGCCCTTTAATTTTTATATTTTTTCTTTTTACAGTATGTTATAATTATAAGATGAAACTGGATTTAATTTTTTGATTGTGTTCTTAAAGTTCCTATCACTACTATCAAATATATCTTTCATGGTTGTTGTCTCGTTTTCTCCCAGGCATTGAAAGCAGTTCTTTACAAAGTGGTTGCCCAACCTGGCTCTATGGATGCGTGGCACACGTTGTTATTATTTCCTTGCAAGGTGGTTGCCCAACTTGGCTCTGTTAATTCATGGTTCAGGTTGTTACTTTTTACAATGGGACAGACTGCTTTGAAAGCCGTCTCGTGCAAAGTGATAAAACAAGAGAAAACATACATTGAAAATCAACACATGTTTATTCCTTTCGCGTTTCATACATTTGATTTCCTTGCATCTGAGGCGTTGAAGCTCCTCAACAGTGTTAACGAGTTATGAATAGTAATATTATGACACATAGATCCACAAATGTTTTTTTAAAGCATTAGTTTTGCAATCTAAAAAGTGTTAACGGCACAATTTGTTGCTCGTTTGTCTTCCACCTCTATGTAAATCTATTAAAGTAATTGATAGTTTTTGCTACTTAGCATTAGAAAATTTGGTTGGAATTCATATATATATTCTATATATATTTTGGTTGGAGTAATATATAGACAGTTCTATTAAACTATATGTTTAATATATGTCGTAAATGATCAAGTATCTAAGAAAAGGTTTGGACATATTTTACAGCTATGATCTTGAAGAAAATGTCAAAGGGTTACGAGCTATAAAATATATATATGTATTTTGTCAACTCTGGTTTATGGGTATGGCAAAAAGACACCAAAATTCCAAGTTGTTTTGATGATTTATTAACAACTAATCGTATTTTATTCTCATATTTAATACAGTAACAACTAATCGTACAATTATTATGATTGTATTATAATGTCAATGTTGGACCTTTATGTATCATCAGTTCGTGTGCATTTTCATATTGTTAAGATACATCATTATTAGAGAATAAAAGGTGGTATCTTATATAGCAATAAATTCTGTCATATATTCAGCTATTTCAGCTGTTTCGTATCATTTAAAAAGTGAAACATATTTTAAAATAAAGCATCTTAGTATGTAGGATTTTGTTTAGCGTATTCTTAGTTTATTACCTTAAACACAACAAATGTACAGGATGAAGAAAATATACAAAATAATACTAATTTTTCAACTTGGAAAAACAAGCTGTTAGATAGACCAATCGTATAGTAAGTCTTCGCAGTTATGTTTTATTCAAATCTTATCAAATTATCGATTATGTTTTCTGCATCAAAAATCTATACAATATATAATGTATACGAAGAGAAAATCGATAGAAAAGCAGATCATGATAAATTTGATAATAATTGAGTATGAAATCAGTCCCAAATGCATCCATTTAGCAAATTAATCTCGTACAGCCTTTAGTAAACACCACCTAACACTGTCTCATGAAACAGACATTTATCAAATACGTTTCATATAAATAAAAAATCATCAATTAATAAGATTTCTTTATACTTTTAATTGTACCAAGTCTTTGTTTCAAAGACTTGTAAATACGTAATAATTTTCTAAAGCAAAAAAGCCAATGACTACTTTGAAGAGGTAAAAGGTCTTAATTTACCTCACATTAGAGATCATTGCTTCTATACTTTTATATTGATATAGCATGGTTTAAATCAATAAAAAAAAAAAGATGCCTTGGCTATTAATTTTTGCTGAAATTTATTTTTAAATACAGTGAATATGGAGAATTTAATTTAAATATATTATACTTTTAGTAAAAAATATATAATTACCAATTGTCTCCCTAAAAAAAATCAGAACTTAGTTCACAATATAAATTTGTTAGAAGGAAACTTATAGACCAAAGGTGACCCTCACATTTTCTATATAAACCTTTTTTTCATAATCATTTTGTCAAAAATAATAATTTTCTTCCCATAGCAACAATGGAAACCTCTCAACCTTTAACCATAGAAAGCTTCTCCTACTCTTGGTTGATCAACCAAAATCCGCCCATCCACGACATATTCGATGACAACGACACAAATTCTGTGAGTTCACCAAGATTTACGGAAGAATCCGAAAATTTCTGCTTTGATCTGCCATACATACCACATGTTGCTCATGCCGATGAAATGTTTTCTAATGGGCGTATCATTCCTAAATCCGCTAATCAAATAAGACTTTATTCGTGTCCTGCAACACCTATAGTTCTTTTTCCTCCCAAGAATTCTTCAAAGTTTCCAAAAAAATATAGTGAAATTATAGCAAGTTGGCGAGTTTCGTCCAAAAGGTTATTGGGGAAGTGTTTAAGCTTCCTTGTGCCGCGTAAAACTACAAGAATTGCGGATAGTTCAAGAAATTCGGTTTGTTTATCTTCTAAGATTTCGAATGAGCAAATGAGTACTAGACTTGCGGTCTACATGACCACATTTCGGAGGACAAAGAGTTGGAGTCACAGTTCAACAAGTGTGTCACGTTTTTCATGTTCAAAAAATAAAACGCCTGATTATAATGAAGGATCGGTTCATGAGGCCATTGCTCATTGCAAAAGATCATTTGGTAATGTTGTCTGAGTTATATTTATTTTGATATGTTTGAAAATATCATTGTCGTCATTATCTTATTTTTCTAGGGTTGTTTACAATCAAAATTCTAATGTTGCATTATTTTGGTTTTGATATGCAGAAAAGTGAAAAAAATGAAGAATGGAGACCCTTATATAAACAGAAAGATCGAATAAATAAAGCGTCGCTTTTTAAAAGACTGTAAGATTAGACTTCAAATTAGAACATCGATCAATAAGATGTTAAGTTACAATACCGGGAATACACGAAGATACAGATGCAAAGTTTTTGTGTACAACTTATTATTGTTCGGCAATATACATATACCTAATGGTTTTGGTACATCAGATTTGTAGATTTTGTTTTGTTTTGTTTAATTTCATGTTTTGCATTATGCCTAGTAAGAACCAATAATAGTAGAGAAACAGTGGAATATCACATCGTTTATTGTTCGATTTGTTATATTGTTAGAATTTAAGTTGTAAATGGCCATACAAATGGTGTTACAACCAGTGTTTTGAAACCCGGTTCGACCCGGCCGGGTCAACCGGTTGAACCGGTTCCGGCCCAAAAAACGGGTCAAATTAAACCGGGTTTCATATTTTCGAAACCCGGTTTGACCCGCCGGGTTTGACCGGGTTTGGAGTGACCCGGGTCAACCCGGGTCATGAGACCCGGCCGGGTTTCGGTTTTTTCGTATTTTTTTATAAATAAAACATGTTAATTGTATATATTTGCGACGTAATTTTAATTTTACATGTTATATTTGTTAATAAATAGTCTTTAGGCTTAATATATGAAATATTTCATGATTTATATACATACTTTCTTTCTAATTATTGAAAATATATATATATATATATATATATATATATATTTTGGAAAACCGGGTTGACCCGGCGGTCCAACCGGTTGAACCGGTAACCCGGTGACCCGGTGACTCGACCGGGTCGATTCAAAACCCGGTTTTCAAAACATTGGTTACAACTTGACAAGAAATTTTGGAGGATGAACATGATTCATATAAACATGTAGGTTAGACATGTTTTCAGTCACGTCAAGTCTTTATATCATTAGGCTATGTTAGTATAGTGAACGATTGAAAGTGGATTTTCGATGGAATAAGTAGACGGAATATGGTATGTATGCATTTAGTCGTTGGAAATTATCTTGTTCAGCCTGATATCTATAACAGTATGAATTCATACGGTTTTATTGCTACAAATACTGTGGTTTCGTGTTCGCAACACCTTCGTAATACATAAAATAGATTTCTTTTCGCCCTTGAACATAGATTGATTGTCTTGTGATCGACTAGATTACGTTATAGATTCAAATTAGTTATAATCACATGTATGCACGGGGTTTACACTTGTTACAATTTTATTTCAAAATCTTAGTTTAGTATACGGGACATATAAAAATTTGCCAGTGTTTAATATTTTATAATTGTGATATATAAGTACGACTAATTATTATGCACAGGTTTTTACATAAAATTTTTCATTATGTATTAATATATCGATTAATATTTTGTAAAGTTTTTTGTTTGATGAATTGTTTAACTTACATGGGTGTTGAGGATGAAAGATTTAACATTGTTCAACTTACATGGGTGTTAAGGTTGATGTTGATGTTTAAATTTTAATACCGATATCATGTTGTACACAATATGCGAATTTAATAGCACAATATCCAAAAAATCCGGCTCGTATGCGATTAAATGGAAGATTTCCAAATCGGTTTATTTAGAAGTGTTCTTGTCTTGGTGAATAAGATATATTTTCACTATAAATATAACTTATGTCTCACTCGGTTTAGACACATCCAAATTTTAGAATTGATTTACACTTTGAGAACAAATTATACATAATTAGTTAAATAAATGGAAAAAAATTAGAATTGATTTAAACTTTGAGAACAAGTTATATATATAATCAATTAAATAAGTGGAAGATTTCCAAATCGGTTTACATTTAGCAGTGTTCTTGTTGACGGATAAAGTGCAATGGGTCACAACGGTATAGACACAAATGCCGAAGCAAAACCTTCGTTTGACAACACTTACCCAAACCCGTATGAACCTATGAGGAAGTAAACAAATAAGGCAAACTAAAAGCAACTCTAACCAGCCCCAAAACAATATCAAATCAACCCAATCAGCAGGTATTAAAGATAATCAAACACACACCAAGAACACCAAGCTTTTAGCGTGGAAAACCCCAAAGTGGGTAAAAACCACGGGACACCTAGTGCCGCTTAAATCCACTATCAAGCAAGAGAGGTACACAAAGTCTTCTCTAGATAACACTAGAGGCATACAACAATCATCATAATCTTGGAATCAATATCAAGATATATGGCAACAAACAAAGAACAAGAAAGGAAGAATATCACCAAACAACTTGCAATCTGCCCGGGTAAGAAACAGAACTTCCAGGCCTCAAAATCAAGATCCCAACGGTCAAAACCTTCCTTTATATGCAAGGAAGCTTCAGTCCAAAAATCGTGACGATCCGACGGTGCAAACTCCGGGGATCGACGAAACACTGCTGCTGGGTTTTGGGTGATAAGAACTCCGAAAATCTTCTTCTTTTTTTTCTTTTCTTACTCTCTTCTCTCTTGTTTTTCACACTTTATAATGAGCATAAGGATGCCCTAAATAAGGACTAAATGGACCCAAGATGGGCCCCAATGTGTTGGGCTCTTAATCCTCATGGACTAAGAAAATACCCAACAAATCTCCCCCATTTTCTGTCTATGAGGATGAGTTCGCCATCCCGGCGAACGAGCAACAGATCTTCAACTTTTCTCTTGCTACAGCCTTCGTCAACATATCGGAAGCATTATCATCCGTATGAACTTTATTAAGTTCAAACATACCATCTTCAATGGCATCTCTAATCCAATGATACCGGATATCAATATGTTTTGTTCTTTTATGAAACATCGAATTCTTAGCAAGGTGAATAGTACTTTGATTGTCACAAAGAACCGCATAACGTTGTTGCTTGAAACCAAGTTCTTGCAAAAACCTTTTCAACCACAATAGTTCTTTGCACGCTTCCGTTGCTGCCACATACTCAGCCTCTGTTGTAGACAAGGCCACACACTTTTGCAATCTTGATTGCCATGAAACAGCTCCCCCTGCAAAGGTCATCAAATATCCAGAAGTGGACTTCATGTTGTCCTTATTTCCAGCCAAATCTGAGTCTGTGTAACCAACAAGCATGGGTTTCCCATTTCCAAATGTGATACCCAATTTGGAAGTACCTCGCAGATATCGAAATATCCATTTAACAGCTTCCCAATGCTTCTTACCAGGATTTGACAGGAACCGACTGACAACACCAACCGCATGAGCTAAATCCGGCCTTGTACACACCATAGCATACATCAAGCTACCAACCGCTGAGGCATATGGAACTCTATCCATCTTTTCAATATTCTTCTTAGAAGAAGGACAATCCTTATCAGTAAGCTTAAAGTTGGGAGTTAGAGGGGAACTAACCACTTTAGCTTTATCCATGTTGAACCTGCGCAAAGACACCTTCTTTCAATGTAATGCTCTTGTGATATAAGCAACTTCTTGCAGCCCTATCTATCGCGGAAAATCCGAATGCCAAGGATTTGTTTTGCTGGCCCCAAGTCTTTCATAGCAAAGGATTTGCTCAAATCTTGCTTCAATTGGGCAATTCTTCCAATGTTCTTGCCAACAATCAGCATATCATCAACATATAGCAATAAGATGATGAAGTCATCATCACCAAACCTCTGAAAGAAAACACAATGATCAGAAAAAGTCTTTCAGAAGCCTTGCTTCCCTATAACCGACTCAAACTTCTTGTACCACTGTCTCGGTGCTTGCTTCAACCCATACAAACTCTTCTGAAGTCTACACACGTAGTCTTCCTTCCCCTTAACCTGAAACCCTTCAGGTTGTTCCATATAGATTTCTTTATCCAGATCACCATGAAGGAAAGCTGTCTTGACATCCATTTGCTCCACCTCAAGATCGAGGCTAGCCGCCAAACCAAGAACAACTCGAATAGATCCCATCTTCACGACTGGAGAGAAAATCTCATCAAAATCAATACCTTTCTTCTGACTGAAACCTTTAACCACCAATCTGGCCTTGTACCTCGGTCTAGGAGTATACTCTTCAGTCTTTAATTTGTAAACCCATTTGTTTTTCAAAGCTCTCTTGCCCTTTAAGACAAATTTTCAACTCAAAGGTTGTTCCATACAAGATTTTATCTCATCTTGCAGGGCATCAAACTATTCTTTCCTGTGTTCATCTTCCATAGCTTCTGCATAACACTCGGGCTCTCCCCCATCAGTGAGTAAAACATACTCATTTGCAGAATAGCGTGTGGAAGGATGATGATCTCTAGTGGACCGCCTAAGTGGAACAAATGGTGGCATAGGCACTGGCAACTCAGGATGAACGTCTTCATCTAGGTTTGGTTGCTCTTGAGCATCAACACATCACCCCATGTTCTACAACAATTTTGTTCTTCATCATTTTGAATATCATCTCCAAACTGTGCATCAAAATGTTTTGGAGGAACCGGATCTAAGTCAATAGGATCATCATTATGTTGAGGAATTGTCTCCTTCTCAGTCTTCTCAACATCTTTCAAAGTTTGATCTTCGTCAAACTCTACAACCTCGGCTGGCGAACAAGTTTTTATACTTGGTCATACTACCTGTACCCCAGTTCCATCTTTACCTACCCAGGACAAACATGGCTAATTCTTCACATCAAGGCTTTGGATATTTCATCTTTTGGGAATAATGCACAGATGCCTTACATCCAAAGAACTCGTAAATGATTATATGAAACATCTTTGCCGCTCCAAACCCTGTCAGGAACATCAAAACGCAAAGGAACACAAAGGGTTAAATTAATAACATGTACCGCCGTATTCAAAGCCTCACCCCAAAAAGAAGCAGGCAACCCTGCATGTGAAAGCAAACATCTGACTCTCTCAACCAAGGTTCTATTCATCCGCTCTGCCAAGCCATTCAATTGCGGTGTCTTCGGTGGAGTCTTTTGATGCTGAATTCCATGCTCTCTACAATACGCGTCAAAGGGGCCAATGTATTCACCTCCATTATCACTTCGAATACATTTAAGTTTCTTCCCTGTCTGCCTCTCAACTAAAGCATGAAACTGCTTAAACACATCCAATACTTGATCTTTAGTCTTCAAGGTGTATACCCAAACCTTCCTTGAATGATCATCGATGAAAGTGACAAAATACGAACACCCACCAAGTGTCTTAGTCTTCATGGGACCACAAACATCGGAATGTACCAGATCAAGTATGTTCTCCGTCCTAAAAGAAGGACGACTCTTAAAAGCACGTCTAGTCTGACTTTCTTGACCAAACAGTTGAGAGCCACTTCTTCAGGTAAAATATCATGCACACGATAAACACATTCTTCTTAGAAAGATAGACATCCCTTTTTCACTCATGTGACCAAGTCTCTTATGCCATAACTCGGTCATATCATCATTGTCTATAGCATTGACAATGCTCTTGGAGATCTTCGGATGTGTCATGTATAACTTGGATTCCCTTTTCCCTCTTGCAACAATCAATGATCTGAGAGTCACTTTCCACAAGCCATTACCAGAACTGTTGTGGTAACCATCTTCATCAAGAAGACCTGTTGAGATAATTAGTAGAGTCTCATATCCGGACATGTTGTCACATTATGCAAAACCAATTCAATCCCTGTGTCAAACTTCAAGACAATATCTCTAATACCAACAATCCAGATAGCCCAGTAAGTACCCATCCTAACAACACCGAAATCAACTGGTGTGTGAAATGAAAAATATTCTTTTCATGTGCAACATGACAAAAAAAAAAAACAGTAGCACCACTAATCAAGAATCCAACTCGAATCTATCATGAGCAAGGTTAAACCATAACATATCTAACAATACAAAGAACTCATCTGTGGATGTATTTACTTCAGTATCGTCATCACCATCCATCATCTTTCTTTGACTGTTCTTACTGATCTAATTGAGTTTTTTCCAGTCTTTTCTCCTTTTTCAACTGTCTGGCAGAACTTCATGTTTCCTTATCTTGTGGCCAGTGATAACATTCAAACATCAACATTATACCTTTGCTAGAACAGCTACGATGAATTACCCCCCTCTGTTACTACGGCCCCCCCACCTCTAACTTTTTACTTCTCCCCTGGTTCTGTGACCAAGACATCTGAATGTGATAAGTAAACCCGTAGTGACTTTCTTCTCATCTCTTCATTCAAAATACTACCTTTAGCCATTCCATAGTGATAACACCATCTGTGCAGATTGACAAGATGTCCTAAAAGTTTCCCAAGTATCCGGTAAAGTACAAAGAAGCCATAAGCCTTGTAACTCCATCTTCGAAACTTGGATACCCATACCTGCAAGCTGATTTCTAATACCCTAAACACAGTTAAGTGATTCGTACAGGACACATTAGTAAACTTTAATCTCAACATTTGCCTTGAATAAACAACTTGTTGTTTCCATTTTTTCGAGCATATAATTGATCAAGTTTGTTCCAAAGAGTAAGAGCATAGCGTCGCCTCAAAAAATATGTTCAAAACATAGTCATCACCCACGCCTCAATAACCCCAAACCAGTCTATGTAAAATAGTCCATTCTGCATCTGTTTTGTCTCAATGTTCTCAATACTATAGAACAGGCAAGTAGTATTCTTCACATAAAGGAGATCTTCCATCTTCCCTTTCCAAACATGATAATTAGAACCATTCAAATTAACCATCCTACTTGTATTAGCTTCCATCGTTCAAACAGGTAAGTCCCCAACCAAGAGCCTACAGCTCTGATACCAATTTGACGGGTAAAGTGCAATGGGTCACAACGGTATAAACACAAATGCGGAAGCAAAACCTTCGTTTGACAGCACTTACCCAAACCCGTATGAACCTATGAGGAAGTAAACAAATAAGGCAAACTAAAAGCAACTCTAACCAGCCCCCAAACAATATCAAATCAACCCAATCAACAGGTATTAAAGATAATCAAACACACACCAAGAACACCAAGCTTTTAGCGTGGAAAACCCCAAAGTGGGTAAAAACCACGGGACACCTAGTGCCGCTTAAATCCACTATCAAGCAAGAGAGGTACACAAAGTCTTCTCTAGATAACACTAGAGGCATACAACAATCATCATAATCTTGGAATCAATATCAAGATATATGGCAACAAACAAAGAACAAGAAAGGAAGAATATCACCAAACAACTTGCAATCTGCCCGGGTAAGAAACAGAACTTCCAGGCCTCAAAATCAAGATCCCAACGGTCAAAACCTTCCTTTATATGCAAGGAAGCTTCAGTCCAAAAATCGTGACGATCCGACGGTGCAAACTCCGGGGATCGACGAAACACTGCTGCTGGGTTTTGGGTGATAAGAACTCCGAAAATCTTTTTTTTTCTTTTCTTACTCTCTTCTCTCTTGTTTTTCACACTTTATAATGAGCATAAGGATGCCCTAAATAAGGACTAAATGGACCCAAGATGGGCCCCAATGTGTTGGGCTCTTAATCCTCATGGACTAAGAAAATACCCAACACTTGTCTCGGTGAATAAGATATGTTTTCACTATAAATATAAGATATGTCTCATTCGATTTAGACACATTCAGTTTTTAGAATTCATTTAAACTTTAAGAACAAGTTATATAGAAACAGTTAAATAAATGAAAGATTTCCAAATCGGTATATAAATAGCAATGATCTTATCTTGGCGAATAAGATAGGTTTTCACTATAAATATAACTTGTGTATCATTCGGTTAGGACTTAGGACACATCTAAAAACGCAGCTCCATACGGACGAATTTTCAGCTCTCTTTCGATCAGTACATAGGCTTTGGTCAGTGTACCTTGGAAAATAGATGAAGAATCTGTTTTAAGTGAACCGTTTAAACACGAGCCTCGTGCCTCGACGTGTAAAACACGAGCCATGTGCCTCATTGTAATCTGATTTATATTAACAAAAGTGTAACCGTTTCCTTACAGTTAAAATATACAATTTTTTTTAAATCTAGATAAAATTTACCAAGAATTACATGAATCGTTGTTATAAGTAAATCGCGCATATTTATTTTCATATCACAGTAACTCGTGCTTACATTTGATATTTATATTCATGCTAATAATAATTTAATTGTGATTGATATTAAAAATGTAAAATACAACGATTTATGTTGTTAACTCAAAAATATATGTGTTTTATATCACCTGCCTGCCGATCAAGATATTCTTCATTAATCATTTTAATTATAAACTTAGCAAATAAAAATATAATTTCATTTATCAACTGCCGACCAAAATATTCTCTATGTGTATTCAAAATGAAAACTCATATATAATAAGATAGAATTTTATTTTGTATTGTTTTATTGTTGTGGTAGTAATATTTGATGCCTTTAAAAAAAAGATAGAATTCAATCGATTAAAGTATTTTTTTTTTCCAAATTCCATTGTGTGTGCCATGATACATTCCATCAATAATAAAATACGCATACAATACATGCGTGTCTGATCACGATTTGAAGCATGGTCCATGGCTTAAATGTACATTATTTAAGATTCTAAGTTTCACCAATCATTGCGAAATAACTATCTCTACTAGTAATTTAGGATTTTTTTAAGGTTGCGTCAATTATTTAAGTTTCCACGACCATCAACCACACACGTACTAAAAATAGGTGATACACACAAAAAGTTGATAATGTATACAAAGTTTTGGTGGCGTATACCAAAACATATTTTTATATTAAGAGGTTTTCGCCAACATGCACGGTTCGGTTTGGGTCGGTTTTTGGCTAAAACTGAAACCAAACCGAAATATTCGGTTTTTATAAAACCAAAAACTGAAACCGCTCGGATTTTGGCGGTTCGGTTTTTCGGTTTTTTCGGTTTCAACCCGTTTATATTTAGTTGTGGCTAATTTTATATTAATAAACTTGTTTTAGTTAGAAAATTGGATTTTTTTTCAATATGAGCTCGATAATGTTTATTCAAATTTCTACAATTATACACATATAAATGAGAACACACACATTCAAGTGAAAATACATATAGTATGATCATTGTCATATATGTAACGATATATTATCAAATAAACACACATACAAGACAAACACATATATAAACATTAAGATATATACATAGTATAATTTCACCCACAAAATAAATATTAAGTTAAAAATTGAATTTATTATTTATATATTTACATTATATTAATTATACATTATTATAAAACTGGTTCGGTTTGGTTCGGTTTTTACGGTTTGGCTTTTAGACGAAAATCGAAACCGAACCGAAAATTTTCGGTTTTTGAAAAAGTAAAAACCGAACCAATCGGTTTTTAGTTTCGGTCGGGTTTTTTCGGTTCGGTTTTTTCGGTTTTCGGTTTGGTTTGGATTGTTTCGGTTTTTTCTGCTCACCCCTATGTACTATGACGGGGCCGTTCCGTGGTTCTTGAAAGCTTTGTGTCAAAGTTAGAGTGGTACTCCTCAAACTTAGAAACGTTTTATTCTGCATACTTATAGATAGGGTCTTCAGGGACGGAATCAGGGGGTGTCCGGGGGTCACGAGACCTGATCCACAAAACTTATGTTTGTAATATTATTTAGTTTATTACAAGTGCACCTTATCACTTCGCAGCCTGATTCCGTCCCTGGTCGTCTCGTAGTTTTTGAAAGTCTTGGGCCAAAGTTACAGCGTACGCTCAGGGTCGTCTTTAGGGGAGTGCAAGAGGTGCGATTGCACATGGTCTCCGCTTCACGAGTGCCACCAAATTTTATGCACTTCTATTATATATATACACGATATGAGATTCGAGTTTAATTAGTTCATGCATTACTCATACATATGTATATTATGTGTGTTCTTAAAGACCCCTTTGTGGTAATGGCATGGGGCCACTAGAATCCACGAGACGACGGTATGCTTCGAACATAAAAAAATGTATGTATATATAGGATGAATGGTTTTAGACTTTTAGTCAAGTCTAAATGATAGAAAAGTAGTGGTAAATGATCGAAATTTGTCACACAAATATTAATATTATGAGCAACTTCTTAAACCCTATTCGACATACATGGATTTAGTACGTGATTCAAAGAGTATTAATCATTTTTCGAAAGAAAAAAACGTGTTAGACCTTCATAATGATTTTCTCAAAAATAAGGTTAGAAACTGTCAATTTTTAAACCTTTAAACACTAGATTGAAAAGTAAATAAAGAACTTAGATAAGAGTGAGAAAACTTCAATTTGAACTATAGGATGTAATGCAAACAAGTTTTGCTAGAATCAAAAAAATATTTTAATAAAAAATTTATAAAATAAAGTTGGCTATGTGTGATTCATTTAATAAAAAAAAGATAAACTAAATCAAAAAACATCAATCACACATAGCTAACTTTATTTTATAATTTTTTTAACCTTTTATGATTCTAGCAAAACTCAATGTGAAAATAACACATATATAGCATCTTCCTCACCTGCTCCACCTGCCTATCTCCTG
>BQNB010134979.1:0-18230 GCA_026074375.1 Tanacetum coccineum | reverse complement strand
TTATCATAGTAACCGTGTATTACTGCGTTATTGTCTTGTTTGATCTGTTTGGTCATGTCTTGTATAGTATAGTCTGGTCTGTTTGGTCATGTCTTGTATAGTATAGTCTGGTCTAAGCTCATGGCACACAAACTGACTAGTGTATATATATATACCCAAAATGATGTGATATATATATATATAGAGAGAGAGAGAGATAATGGCCCTCGGTGTAGGTAATTGCCATATACCTATGAAATTCAAATATAGTATGTTTGGTTACCTATCCGGTTAACACAAACAGGATTCATCAATCCTGATAGATCTATCCACAATATTCGCATTCACCCGTAAGTGATTAATGGTCCATGATAATGAGGGACTTTTGGCATAAAGTAACTTAGACATTAGTTATAATGGTATATGAGGATAGCATACAATATGGAAAAACACTTGTATTCATAGTTTAAGCATGTATAAGTCTTTGAAAAGTAATCACATTGTTATAAGATAAACGAGTATGTAAAAGAGTTTGTAACAAGCATGTATCCCCCTCGCGGGTTTATAAAACATTCAAAAGATTGAAAATGCGAGGCTATGAATCTCACCTGATAGGTAGATGTAATAAATATTCCAAAATGAAAGCTGACGACCTTATCACAATCTTAACGGGGGAAGGTTAATATAGCAAAATGATAGTAAACAGCTACGTCAAGCAACCTGATTATATATGTCAAGTCTTAGGAAGATTGTACTCTAGAATCTTGGTTTAGAGAGTTAGGAGTTTGATTGGAAAGTTTGGAATTATTGTATCACCGTCTGGGCCATCATAATTCAGAAGTCATTCAGTAAATGTTTGAGGAGCTAGGGCACTTTAAATCATAAACCCAACAACTCAGTCAGAACGTAATACCAAGATGAAACCTCTTAATATGAAGTTCCCTAGTATTGTGGTACAATATAGCTTCTGGGTGATCGGTTTTAAGCATTTTATTCAATATCTAGAAATGTTAAGCACGACAAGAGTTAATTAAAGTTATGTCTTGTAATGTTTTGAATATAATTTTATACTTTTTCAAAATGTTACATTTTAGACCCTTGAGAATGAAAAGTGGCAAAATATACCCTCAGAGTTTGCACTTTTAGGAGTTTGGTCCTTCAATTTTAAAAGATATACCAATTAAACCTTGTACTTTGAAAAGTGACATAATAGATCCCTGTAGTTATAACTTTGATAAAATGACATTTTTAGTCCTTTTAGTTATAAGTTTCTGAAAGTTACGATATATACCCCTAGCATGGATTATAATTACAAAACATGTCCAAATTGCCATGCAAGCTTATTTTAACATTTCAATAGACATTTATAAGTTATAATAAACTATAATATGAAAATTTAACACAACGAAAGTTTAAAATAATGATTCGTTATGCTAGGAAGCAAAACGGGTCAAATTAGGGTTTTAAAACGTAAACGCGCGGGTTTTAAGATCAAATTACTTCTATAATCAATAAAGTGGTTATTTTAACATTAGTTAAGCATGCCAGGATATATTATAACAACATTTAACCATTATGACATTTAGTTTTAAGAAAAACATAAAATTAGGATTTTAGGTGTACGGTTTTGGATCAAAATGGAAAATGAGCATGAATTGAGTTATGAAACTTTAACAAGAGTTTATTGAAGATCATATGAACATTATAAGAGTGAAGGAGTAGAAGCAGAACATCCAGAACCTGGGTTTGAGCTTCAAGGAGCAAAAATGGTGGAAACGGGTCATTTCGGGTAGTATTTCCACTCGTACGCCTTGTATCTTGTTCCCGGGGCTTCAAATCTTCAAAGCTTCGCTTGTATGATCTTATTAGATGATCATAGGATCATATGGAGTAGAGAATGTTTGCTTAATTGGGTTATAGAAAGATGAAGGTGGGTGCGAGTGGTTATGAGGGTTTTGTACCTCTATCTATAGTCGAATGGAGCAAGGAGGGTTAAAATAGCTTCAAGGTCTGATCAAGGACATGTGTATATGCTAATATATGATGTGTGAAGTCTAGATTATGAGTGTGAAGGTCTAGAAACTAGGGTGGAGGTGTTGGAGGCTTAAGGTGATTTCGCGGCTGTTATGGACACAAAGGAGCTCATATGGCTTCAATTTGGACAAAAGGAAAGCTAATGCAGGTGGGTAAGCTGCTTAGGAGGGTCAAGTAGCTGGTCATGGAGGTGCTTGCACATGGGTTGAGTTTTAAATGGGTTAAAATAAGCATAAACCAGCCGCGGGTCTGATTTAGGCTTATAGGGCTCGAATTCTTGTTATTGGCTTATATTTTGTAGGCATTGATCAAGAAATGATTAATACATGATCTCAAGGTTTGTATTAGGGCTTATTAATGGAAATTAGCAAGTGGTTTGGTTCAAAATGGGTCGAAGTTGAGTAAATAAGGTCGCGGGTTCACATAGGGCTTGTTAGGGTTTCTTTGACTTTTCTTGGCTTATAATTCATGTATAATGGATCAAGGTTGATAGAATATTGATCTTAGGTATTGTATAAAGGATTATTAATAAACATTGAGTGGTGGTTTAAGCTAAAATGAGTCAAAATAGAAAGAGTATGACGTAGGTTGTATTAGGGCTCGTAATGGGTTCATTAGGGTTTTCTAAGCTTCAATCTCTTGTTTATTGATAAAATGAAGATAGATAATGAATTTTAAACTCATATTATGAGTTTATAATGGTTCTTGGTTGATTGTTCAGGATTAAAATGGTCAAAAATGAGTAGACGAGTCAAATCATCCATTTAGGTACGTTTAGGGTTTCTTGGATTCATTTTGTGTATAATTGAGATGAAATAATGAAATTATGATTGTATATGATTAGTAATGTTGTAAATTAAGTTATTACAACTTATTTAAGGGTTGGTTGGGGTTTATGATGGATAAAAACCAAGAAACGGGTCATGGTTTGGTAACTAGCTCGGTTTAGGGTTTCTAACTTTTGAATTAGGGTTTTGAGTGTAAAAATGTGTATGAAAGTTTATGAATAGAATAATTAGGGTTTACACATTGTATTTTGAGATTAGTAGCTTGTACATAAGTGATGGTGAAGAAATTAGAATGAAAACGGAGGTAAAATGGCTATTTTGGAGATCATGAGCCTGTTTTGATATAACGTTACAAATGGTACATCATAGGAGTAATGATGATATTGACTTGACATGTTATGATGTTTGCTTGACATATATGAAGATAGGATGGCCATAGATAGGTTGCGTGAGCCTGTTAACTTTAGTTATGCAAGTTACCTTGCATAATGAGATATTGACAATGCAAGTAATGTAATAAAGCGAAAAATTTCCCCGTATAATTATGATAATAGTAAAATAGGTTTTGCATTTGATGAAAATTCTTGGGTTGTTATACCAATCGACTTCCAGGCCTTATAAATAGAAAACTCAAAAATGAGTTTTAAGTGTGCCAAATCATATTCTCGATACCTAAACAACAAAAGTAGATTTTTAGAGGAGAAAAAGAGCAGAAGAGGTCGAGCAACATATTTAATTCCATAGGAGACATCATGTAATTCCATATACTTTTGTAATCGTTCATTTTTTTGTATCATTCGTTAACTCAGTTAGTTTACCTTGGCTAAATTATTACTCTTGTATTTATTATGACGTTTGAAGGCTAATACCTTTGGGTATTAGCCATTATTATGAAGATCTGAATGTTTGGTATTTGTTTATACCGATTTCTTGATTTATCGTTGAGTGCTTGTTTATGTTATCAATTTTTACTTGTTTACTTGCTTTTGTATGTTACCTATCATTCAACTGGATCTAGCAAAGTGGACCAAGCGAATCTAGAGTCTGGGATAGCTCTCCATAAAGTAATTTATACATTTAGAATAATAGTTACATAAGTATTGTCCTTCTAAGTCTATGTCTAGGATACGCTTTGGGCTTAACTAGTTAATTGGATATTATCGATGGTTTATTGATCATGTTGACTAACAGGTGACCTAGATAATTTAACAAATAACATTCTGATTCCATTGGATAGTTAGACAAGTGGACTACTAGTGTATAGATTGCCATTAAACGGTAAGTGGGTAAAGTCTCTAACGGAGATCATGGAATGGGTGATCAGCAAGGAATGATTGTAAGTGAGTTGCTAATCACGTGAGTTACAGTTTTTGAAATGAACCAGTTGATGAAAGGTATTAATGTTAATGAAGGTAAATAATGATTAATGATTAAGGAACAGTTGAAAGGAAATTGTTTGTTGTTTTATAACTTAAGCCTATTTATTTATAATTTGTTACTTACTTTAAAGAAGCGTCCAACTCCTTGTAATCTGAGAATTTATAATTCATAGTTCGGAGATTTTTTTATTTCTATTAAAAGGAAGAAGTTTCCTAATTCATTTCAAATGATGATCATTAAATCGTCTTATCATAAGCTTAATAAAACACAGATTTGGTAATGTGTATGATAATGATATGTTCGGAATGGGTAGTTTATTATTTGATGTTGATTGTACTGATGGACATATTTTCGAGGAGGTTAATTTAGGTGCAAAGGTATGAGGTGAGTATTCAGAGTTAAACTTAATAGAATTGATTAAACGATGCGATTTTGATATCATCAGTTACAAGATGTAGTGGATTCATTACTTAATTATTTCATGTGATAACCTTTACTTATGAAACTTAAACGAAGTTGATACTTATGCTACGTATCTCGTAGCAGGATTCTAGAATAAGTAAGAAACGACAAGGATTGTAGCTTGATGATTGGAGTTTTTCAGATTGAAGAAGACTTTAATATCCTCAAGAGTTGTTTCTAGGGTAGAAATTCTAGAGTGAACAAAAGCAAGCTCATCTCTAAGTATGCTTTCCCGTGGCCCAATTATTTGATTTTGAGCACTGATTCGCATAATGTCATTTATTTCCACAGGCATCACAAATTACAGATACTGTTTGTAGATCGTTTCTAGTGGTTAGTCTTTGGTTCTTGCAGTTCTTGGTTAGATGACCTACTCTGCTACAAGTCCGACACTTGACAGTGCAAGGTCCTATGTGATGTAGGGTACATCTTTCACAAAAGGGACGATTTCCAGTATACCCATTGGTGACAGTATAAGTCCTGAAGGTTTCTTGCTTCCTGTTCTGCTGCTGGTGGTGATCATTGTTATGGTTGTTATTGTTATAGTTATTCTGATAGTTGTTGTTGATGATGTTTCCCTTATCCTCAAGCTTTCGTTTGTGATCATTGGTTTCTTGTACAGAATCATGCCTTATTATCTGATCCATTAACCTCGGGGCTATGTTGATGGCTTCCTCTAAAGTTTGAGGCTTTGAGGCAGTAACGTTTCCTTCAATACTTCTAGGTAATCCATTGATGAAGACTTCTATAAGTTTCTTGGCGTTTGGTACCATGTTTGGGCATAAGACGGCTAATTCTTGAAATCTCCTAATGTAAGTCTTAAGATCATTTCCTTCACAACCAAGTTGTAGAAAATTCGTCTTCCATTTTCGTGACTTCAAGTTCGAGGGAATTAAATTTATTGGTTAAGAGCCTTTTCTTTAGGTCCAAGGGTTTGATTGGCCTGATCTATTATATTTGTTGAGCTATGCATTTCCACCTATGACAAGGCATTCATCGGTTAAAGTACCGGTAGCAAATGTCACTTTGTTTTCCTCGGCACAATTGCTACGAGAAAATACCGATTCAGTCCGTTCAAACCAGCGAATGAGGTCAACTGCTCCTTCCGTACCATTGAAGTAGAAAGGTTGACAGCTAACAAACTCTTTATAGTTTCCCGTTTTTGCTACAGGAGTTCCAGTAGGTCCGGTGTTCCTGTTGGGATTACTATCACTTGCCATTGATGCAGCTTGTGCTTTCAGAGCTGAGGAAATGCCATCATTAATCAGTTGCTGGATGGCAGCTAAAGTTATGGCTGGTGTTTCAGATGTTGACGTCCTTTTGGGAGGCATTCTATCAACAGAGGATAACACGTAGTAAGAATGATATCATAAGTTTTGAAAAGTAATAAAAGAGAATGTGATGCTTAAAATGCTTAAAGGGAAATGCTTATTTTTGAATTTTTAAGCACTTAGAGGTTATGATAAAGACGGAGATAATGATGCAAATGGTGGAAATGATGATGAAAGAGAGATAAGTTGGAAACAATAAGGTATGAAACGAGATGAACAATAAGGTACGAAACGGGATTGCCTTTATAAATAACTTGCCTTTTTACTGTACATAGTCAAGATTTGACAAGCGTTTTTTATTTATTTCACAATTCGAGTGGCTAGGATCATGCTATAAACTAGCTACAGAGTTTGTTGATTTCGAACAGTAGATGGACTTCCTAAAGATCTTCTCCTGTTCCGTTTTGGTGCCGAGCTTGAATTTTTCTCAATTGATTCGTTCTCAAGATACGGATATTATGTTAGTGAAGCAAACGCAATCTATCTTTTTTGCCCTAATTTCTTCCTTTGAAGTTTGATAATCTGAGAAACGGATCTCTCAAGTTTCGATTTTTAGTTCCGTTACTATTTCCTTTGTGTTATACATTTTATTAATACGTCCTTCTTCATTTTTCTCAACGGTTGATATGTGATTATTCTAAGTAAATTCATAAATATCTTCGAATTGTTTATCATGATGTTTCAGATGCTTCTTAAATGAAATTTCCTATTTTAAAATTATCTGAGGTGGGGTAGGAGTATAAACTGAGGAAGATGGTGATACCAAATCATAGGTTTGATTCTGAGATGAATTGTATATAGTAGTTGAGGAAGGAAGAGGCGAATGTGATTTGATTCTTAGATGGTAATAGTTCTTCAGGAACAAATAAATATCAAGGATCAAATAGTAGTGATGGTGGTTTTTACACGGGATGGAGTCAAATGTTGGTGATAGTAATAGGATCTGGTGGTGAAATAGGTAATTCTTTAGCATAAAATGCTTGTACGTCTTTCAAATACGGATTATTGTAGAAAGATGAGAATACTGGTGGGATCATATTATCTTTAGACTTTTCCGAAGAGTTAAAAGAATGCTTCTGCTGAAGCTGGGGAAATAATCACAGTTCTGAGACCGTAGTATTGGTTAAGAATATTCATTGAGGAAAAAGCATCCTCTAGATCGGATGCTAGAATGGTTGGGAGTAGACATCGTTCTGATATCAACCCAATTTGTAAATAATTATAAGTTATTTTTGTAATAGTTTATATGATATGTATCTTTACATACTTGTTCCGGAATGTTGTGGACGGAGGAATTTGATGGGCTGAAAATAAATGTGGGTTATAGTTATGGTTTTGCTTTGTTCACTCTATATCCCATGGCGTGATACCATCGGTTAACACCCCCCATTTTTAACAATATAGCAGCGGAAGCTATCTTGGGTATTACTTATAGTAACAACAATCATTATCATAAAATATGACCCAAAAGTACGTTTGTTCGAAAGATACGTTATCATTTCATTTCAAATGAGGTTTTACATAGGGGGTCCCTTAATTAGTTACATACAATGTGTAATGATAACAAGTTTTTAGCCATCTTCAAGTCAATGCCACTCTGTGCCGCCAAGTTTGCTCTAATTACGAGATATACATGCTAAAATGTCAACCACAATGGATTGTGTGTAAATTCATATGGTTTTGATAAATAGTGTGAATACCTGTCACTAGGGCTAATAATTGTATATAAACACAATTATTATAGATAAAATGGTATTGTTATTATACACTCGTTATTAGTAATTATTGCAACGAATGCAATTATCATAGTAACTGTGTATTACTGCGTTATTGTCTTGTTTGGTCTGTTTTGGTTGATTGGTCTTGTCTGGTCTTGTTCCTTGTCTAAGCACATCGCACTAACACATTATCATCAAAAGTCAATTTAATGACTTGAAGAGCTCATTAATTATCAACTTATTAACATCCACCAAAAGTCATATTTAACGACTTGAAGTCAATTTAACGCTTGTAGGATTTATGGACAAAACACATTATCATCAAAGTCTAATTTAACAGTCTGAAGAGCTCATTAGATATCAACATATTAACATCCCAAAGTCAATTTAAGACTTGAAGTCAATTTAACGAATTGGTTATGAATTTTTAATATTAAACTCATTAATATCCAAAGTCAATTTAACGACTTAAAGTCAAAATTTAACGACTTGTAGGATAGATAACTTAGATAGCAATTGTAATGATATGTCAGGATAGCATGTAATTTAGAAAACACTTGTATTCGTAATTATAGAATGCAAATCCCCTCACGGGTTTATGATATCATTAAGAGATTAAAAGTGAGGTAGAACTCACTAAGTCTTTGAAAAGATAATCACATTGTTTTAAGATAAAACGAGTATGTAAAAGAGTTTGAAAAAGCATGTATCCACCCGCGGGGTTTATAAAAATATGTAAATAAGTAAAGGCGAGGTTATGAACTTCACTAAGTTCTTTAAAATAGTAATCACTTGTTAATAAGATAACGGTGTATGTAAACAGAGTTGTAACCTAGCTTGTAGCCCTCGGGGTTTTAATAAAACATGTAAATAAGTAAAGGCGAGGTATGAATCTCACCTGATAGGTAGATGCAATAAATATTTTAGAATGAAAGCTGACGACCTTATCACAATCTTAACGGGGTAAGGTTGATATAGCAAAATGATAGTAAACAGCCACGTCACGCAACCTGCGTAAATATGTCAAGTCTTAGGAAGATTGTACTTTAGAACTTTAGTTCTAAGAGTTATGAATTTGATTGAAGAGTTTGGAATTATTGTATCACCGTTCGGGCCATCATAACTAGTGTAATACCCGTGCGTTGCACGGGTCACATGTAAAAAGTCAATTATTAAACATATAATACTGAATTTTTAAGGAACATATATCATCTATCAACAAAAATATAAAAAGCATTATAATTTATCAAAGTAAACATATAAGTCGAAGTTCAAAGTAGAAAATGCATGATCGAAGTTCAAAGTAAACATATATTGTATGTGTTTTTGTGTTGGTGGGGTATTTTTTTAAGTGCATTTAAAAAAGAAGTTGCAAATTCAGCCATTCGACCTGAGTGTACCAACAGCTTTTATGTAAAAAAAATTAGGGAATTTCTCTATATTGCACCCAAATAAGTATACTGGTGGATTTATGTTTGTGCCTAAAAATAATTTTTTGTTCCCAAATATATACTGAGAGACATATTTTTTAGGTGAACTTAAATTTTTTTTAAGAGACTTTCACAAAAATTTTGACAAGTGTCCCCATGTGGACTTATTCTCCCAAGTCACATGTCACATTTTTGCATTGAAGGTCTTCTCGTGTTTTTTTTGGTCTCCCTGGGCATTTTGGGAAACATTAATATTACTTGAGGCAAATAGGTGTTTAGTGTGTGTACTATTGGGGGCAAATAGGGATTTTTTCCTAAAAATAATTTTGTATAACGATTCAATAATTTATACAAAAAGATAAATATTTTTATTTTTATTGGATTTGTATATTTTTTAAGTTTTATACTTTTATATAGTATATGGATTTGTATATTGTTTAAGTTCTATACTTTTATACTTAAATAAACAATTTTATATAAGAGACAAACATTTATATATAGCTTTGTTGATATCATTTTTGCAATGCCGACGATCCGTATATTTGCTATATACTTCCGATATGAAGTTTTACATTACCAAAAGTGAAATAAAACACGCCCAATAATTCACAATAGACGATCACCAATCACATCAAATTGAAATGCCATATAACTTGCCTTTTTTTATAATCCATCGAAATAAATTACACTTTATCTTCTAGTGGCTTTTAAATTTTTTTCTTTTTGCTAATTTATACTGTATGGTCTAGTTGGCTTTCTGTTAGTTGGCTTTTTGTTTTGGTGCAGATGGTCAAAGTAGCTTTTTAAACAAAGTGAGGTCACATCCTTTTCACATTTTCTTGTAATTCAAATTACAGTATTTCATTTTGTCTTTCTTATACTAAACTTAAATAATTACATAATTCTTTATAAAATAATATAAAACATATATATTTACATTTTTTCTTTATAAAAAAATTACACAAATTCAATAATATAATTTTACTGTGATTCTTTAATCCATTATGGCGGCATACAAACTTTCAAATCCCGGCAGCAGCAACTTTTTTCGGTAGCAACAGTCTTTTCTGACGAGGACAGATCTGAAAAAAACACAAGACAATCTATTACAAAAAAAACTCAGATTATATTACAAACCTTTTGGATATCAGGGCATCACCATTTCGGCGGAGAGACCGGTGGCGGCGGAGGCAACAGTCTAGTGTAGAAAACGCAAAAAAACTATATAATAACGAAGATCTACTAATATTATTTATAGATCTGTTAAAAAAACCTAAGAAACATGACTAATAATCATAGATTTATAAAAAAACCTTCAAATTTTTTCGTCGGCGGCACAAGGTTCCGCTTAGGTTCGGCGGTGTTGAAGTCCGGTTGAGGTTCGGGTGTCGGCGGAGGTGGGAAATGGTTGAGGGTTGTTAAAGTGAGAGAGAATATATGATGTGTGTGTTTTTTTATTAGATATGTGAATGTGAATGGTTTGGTGTGTGTTTGCTAAAATGTAGGTGATATTTTCTTTTGAATGGCTAGAATTTAATATTCACCTAGTTTCAATGGCTGAAAATGAAGGCCAGGTTTTATTTTTTCTCTCTGTAACGTGAGCAATAGAAAAGGGAATTCAGAAGTCATTCAGTAAACGTTTGAGGAGCTAGGGCACTTTAAATCGTAAACCCAACAACTCAGTCAGAACGTAATACCAAGATGAAACTCCTTAATATGAAGCTCCCTAGTATTGTGATACGATATAATCGATTTTAAGCGTTTTGATCAATATCTGGAAATGTTAAGCACGTCAAGCGTTAATTAAACTTATGTTTTGTAAGGTTTTGAATACATTTTTATACTTTTTCAAAATGTTACATTTTAGACCCTTGAGAATGAAAAGTGGCAAAATATACCCTGGTGTTTGCATCTTTTAAGAGTTTGGTCCTTTATGTTTAATTGATATTCCAAGAAACCTTGTTACTTTGAAATGTGACATAATCGACCCTTTAGTTATAAATTTGATAAAATGACATTTTTAGTCCTTTTAGTTATAAGTTTCCGAAAGTTACTTTATATCCCACTGCTGGATAATTTTTACAAAACATGTCCAATTGCCATTGCAATATTATTTTAAATTTTAATAGACATTATAAGTTATATAAACTAAAAATATGAAGATTTTACGAAACGCATGTTTAAATAACGATTCGTAAGTGGGAAGCAAATCGGGTCAAATTAGGGTTTTAAAATGAATTCGCGCGGGTTTTAAGATCAAATTATTTCATGAACTTTCAAAGCACTTATTTTGTAATGAAAATTAAGCTTAAATGGAATAGATTATATCAATAGTGTACAAGCTTTGCTATAGATGAAGCAAAACTATAAAATTACGGGTTTCGGGTGTACGGTTTTGGATCTAAATGGAAAAGGAGCATGGAATTGAGTTTTGTAAATTTTAACAAAGGGTTTATGTTTGTAATATGACATTATAAGGGTGTACGTAGCAGGTATGAAGTTGATTAGAACATGGGTTGGTGGCTTATAGCTTAGAAACGGGTCAAAATCGGGACTTTTAGCTTCGTACGCCTAGAATAACGACTCCGGGGCTTCAAGGCTTCAAAGCTTCGCTTGAATGATCTTCTTAGATGATCCTAGGATCATAAGGAGCAGAGAAAGGTTGCTCACTTGGGTTATAGATAAGAGAGTTGGGTACAAGTTGATGATGGGTGGTACCTCTATTTTAGTCGAATGGAGATGGAGGTGTTAAGTTTGCTTCAAGTCTGATCAAGGGAAAATGTGGATTGCTAGTAGATGATGTGTAAAGTCTAGATTATGAGTGTGGAGGTCTAGAAACTAGAGTGGAGGTGTTAGAGGCTTAAGGTGATGCCGCGGCTGTTATGGACACAAAGGAGCTCATGTGGCTTCAATTTGGACCAAAGGAAAGCTAAACCAGGTGGGTAACCTGCTTAGGAGGGTCAAGTAGCTGGTCAAGGAGGTGCTTGCACATGGGTTGAGTTTTAAATGGGTTAAAATAAGCATAAACCAGCGCGGGTTCGATTGGGGCTTTTCTGGGCCTCAATTCTTGTTATTGGCTTATATTTTGTGGGCATTTATCAAGAAATGATTAATACATGATCTCAAGGTTTGTATTAGGGCTTATCAATGGAAAAATTAGCCCCCCACCCACCCTACCTACACCCCCACCAACCCCCCCCTATACCTCCCCATACACAACCCCCCCCCCCCCCCCTCATCCCCCCCCCCTCCCCCCCCCCCTCACACACAAGCTGAAGTTCTGGTACAAAATGGGGTGAAATTGAGTATTATAAGTCGGGGTTCCAATTAGGGCTCGTTAGGGTTTCTTTGACTTTTCCGCCAATGGCACCACTCTCACCCATCATTCGTGCATTCTATTGTGACACCGCATCAAGACTTGATAGAATAATGACCTTAGGCATTGTATAAAGGATTACACAATGAGCGTACACATGATATTTGATTGTTGGTTTAAGCTAAAATGGGTTGAAATGGAATAATAAGCCGCGGGTTTGAATTAGGGCTCATATTGAGTTCATTAGGGTTTTCTAGCTTTCTAACTTGCGTACATTGTCAAGACAAAGATGGATAATGAATTGTAAACTCATATTATGAGTTTACAATGGTATTTGATTGGTTGTTCAAGATTGAAATGGTTAAAAATGAGTAAACGAGTCGAATGATCCATTTAGGTATGTTTAGGGTTTCTCGGATCATTTTTTTGTTAAATTTTTTTTTTATGAACTGGATATGAGATGATGAAATAATGATGAAATAGGATTGACATAATTGTAAAATTAAGTTATTACAACTTATTTGAGTGTTGGTTGAGGTTTAAAATGAATAAAAACGAAGAAACGGGTCATAGTATAGTATTTAGCTCGGGTTAGGGTTTCTGAGTTTTGAATTAGGGTTTTGAGTGTAAAAATGTGTATGTGAGCTTATGAGGAGAATAGTTTGGGTTTACACATTGTACATTGAGTGTAGTAGCTTGTACAAAAGTGGTGGTGAAGAAATTAGAATGAAAACGGAGGTAAAACGGCTATTTTGGAGATCATGCTTAATGACTTGTATATTATGCTTTATAAGACTTGTACTTGACTTGGAGGGAGTTTATATTTCAAATGAGATGTTATATTACTTGTACATATGCTTTAGTAGCTTGTGCATTCACTTTAGATGTTAATCTTTCATAGAATTAGGGTTTAGAGGCATATGATAACGGTTTAAAGCCCGTTTTGATATAACGTTGCGAATGGTACATTATAGGAATAATGTACTTGGCAAAAAGGATATGATGATATTGACTTGACATGTTATGATGTTTGCTTGACATATATGAAGACATGATTGCCATAGATAGGTTGCGTGAGCTTGTCTACTTTAGTTATGCAAGTTACCTTGCATAATGAGATATTGACAATGCAAGTAATGTAATAAAGCGAAAAATTTCCCTGTATAATTGTGATAATAGTAAAATAGGTTTTGCATTTGATGAGAATTCTTGGGTTGTTATATATACACTTATGTTTTCTTAGAAAACATACATGTATGCTGAAAAAAATATAAATTAAAAAGTATTATTTTTTTAATTTCGAAAATCAAAAGGATTTAAAAGCGTATTTTAATTAAAATATTCTAAAAGAAAAGTGAAAATGTGTTTTTACAACAATACCCTTATGAACTAAAGAAAAAGATTAAATGATACTAAATTTTTATTGGTCCAAATGAGTTCTGTAAAGTCTCTTCGACGACGCATGAGAATGAGGATTCTCAATCATAGTCACGTCCATATATATATTATATATTGTTATATATATATATATTATATAATATATATATTATTATATTTAGATAATATGTTGTGTGTGTGTAGTGTTGTGTGTGTTGTGTGTGTGTGTATGTGTGTAGTGTTGATGTGTGTGTGTTGTGTGTTTGTGTGTGGTGTGTGTGTGTGTGTGTGTATGGTTTGTTTATAGGTGTGTATAGATATTTTATGGTTTGTAAATATATATATATAAAGACATATATATTTATTTGTCATATAAATTATATTTTATATATGTAGTAGATAAATCATATATATATATATATAATATATATATATATAATATATATTATAGATATATATATATAGATAAGGAGTTCCGTTCTTTTGCAGAACCATCTACTTATCTTTTGTACAGAACCACTCTTGGGACCGCATTAGAGAAATTTGTTAATGATAACTAAATGAACTTTATTTAATTAGAAAGGGTATGATTAGTAAAATGCATTCTCCACCTTCTTTTTAATTTTCTTTATGAAAAAAATTTTTTTAAACCTTGAATTTTCTGAATTAATAAAAATAATTTTTTTAGTTTTTATTTTTTTTCTGCCTTTTCAGATAAAAATAACTAGTGCATATATGTTTTTTTTAATATTGTTAATTTCATATGTTTTTAGTGCATATTTTATTTGCTTATAATGGTAATTGCACATATGTTTCTAGTGTACACTCTTTAATCTTCAAACTTTATAACCAAAAACATAAACACATATATGTAACCTCTAAATTAACAAATCAAATCATATACTATCATTTTTTTGTTTATATATTAAAAATTACATCTCAAAAAACAAAGTTTTATTCAAATTTCACTTTAAACATATGTGCACATCTTCTAAAAAAAATTAACAAGCATGCCTCGCGAACTTATGTGCACTCTTCCAAAAACTTTTATGCACGCCTCGCGATCAGATTTGTACGACTTCTAAAATCACAAGTGCACTTGTTGATCATCTCTTTATCACACGCCGTCTCGAAACACAATCCCCGTCTCGAAACAAAAACAAAAAGTAAATAGTTAATTCAATTAGCTAAAAAAATCAATCAAAAAAATACCTTACATTTAGGTTACTAGTTTCTATAAGGCATTTTAAAAAATGCCCAATGTGTCGTACGTGTGCACCAATGTCTAACCCACTAGATTTATGTTCATAAAATCATACCCAGTCAAACCCATAAATTCAACGTATGTATGTAAATGGCCATTAACTCAACACAAAAGGGTATACATTATATGAGGAGGCATGCACTCTTATTTATTTATAAATTCATTTGGTAACTGATCGAACAAACACGTACACGGTTGGACATGGAAGAAACCTAAATAAATATTGACTTGGGCTAACGCATGGTTGCTGATTTAGAAGACACCTAAAAGGTAACTAATGGCAATACTAGAGTGTAGCCTAAAGATAAGTTTGTACCTGCAGTGGAAGATAATAGTACGTACATGTCCCAGTAGAGTAGTGGCAGTGCACCTGTCTGCCATTCATAGACATGTATGATATCGGGTTGTGTTCCACTAACCTGCATTTAGTATAAAGCTTATTTAATTGTGCATTTGTGCATATGTGACTATCTCCAACAAATTACTAATGGTGTCTAGGCTATCTAACATCTCCAGCAATTCTAGTTAATTGTGCATTTGTGCGTAACATTCGTAACTAACATTATCTAAAAACAAGGAGTAGCCCAAAATACATGTGCACGGGTCATGATCAACTACAAGAAAACTAAATGTGTCGGTGAAAAAAGTAGATGCTAATTAAAATGCATGCCAAACATGTCACTCTCGACACATTTTTCAAGAAGCCAACTACGATTTATGTCTGTCCAACCATCGTCACTCAAATCCTTGGATTCTTGATAAAGATAATTGACCACTTCATTATTTCCAAACAAAACTGCTGCGTTTAGTTGCATCATTGTTTTTCCAGCACCAAGAATTATCAGCAAGGCCCTATTCTTTTTTACCATAATCTTAACTGTCTCAAGGTTTCCAGCAGCAGCCGCCAAAAAGAGGGCGGTGTTGTGAGTTTTGTTTACAAATTCCAAGTCTTCCTTTGTCATCATACCCACTAGATTTTTCACGAACTGTTCCACATGTTTGGGACCTTTTGCAGACGCTGTAATGTGAAGTGCTGTTTCTGCATTTTTGGTAATACTAAACCTTACCAGTTCTGGTTTCTTATCAAGAATGTATTTAACTGCTTCCCAATCACATTTTATCGATGCTTCGTACAAAAGGACACCAATTCTGAGGTATTCTCTTTTTGGTCCTATAAAGTAGTTCCAATGCAGATATAGTTAGTTAGTACCCTGTACATTCATTCTCAATATTCTTCTAACAAAGATAAAACATTAATTCAAATGCACATGGCCATGTCAATAATACAAGGAAATTTGCCTGAAGAGAAAACCAAAAACCCCACTTTTCTGATCACTCATTAAAAGAAGTTGAATTCATTTTCCAAAGATAAATAGCCACTTAAAGGGATTTTTTTTCCGCACCTATAGCTTTTATAAATTTATATGCCAATTAATGGAACTGCTAAACTTATCTTCTATCTTACTGCGTCCTTCTTTCTTTTTTCAATTATTTCCCACAAATTTAGCAACATATGTACATAACAAACAAGGATTGCCAATATGCATAACCATCATTAATATAACATCAACAAAGTGAAAACTTATTCTACATATTACCTCCCTTTTACATATCTGATATACCGAAGGGCACTAAATAATACACCATATACATCAATAAAAGTGCACATAAGTATTTTAGTAAGCATTAAAAAGAAAACAATCTTAAAACTTTGTCATCCAATCCCAGGCTAAGTGAATCCATTTTGCAAACAAAACACACATTGACTCATTTTTATGAAGTGTTTTGACTTTGGAAAAAAAAACAGATTAGTGTTTCAAACAGATCCATGAAAAGACAGAAAGAGAATTAAATAGATACTCTTCATCTACAAATGTTATAACTTTCTCAAATTTCTTGGCGTTTTTTTTCACTCTATCTATTAAACGATTTAAAAAACGTACCTTGAGTCCTCGAATCTACGATAGCAGATGTCTTTGATGGAAAGTATAATTTAACCCTCAATATATAAATTATAAATCCATACCAAGCAATCTATTACAATGCTTACACAAAAATATAAAAGTATGTAGCTTTGGATTTGGAGCAGCCGTGTAAAAGAAAATAATAAATGATAGATGGAGTATAAGTTGGGTAGGTTTAATCGAATATATTTTTCGTAATCATCGCCGGGTCTTGTTAGTTTTTGTAATCATCGCCGGATCTTGTTATTTTTCATTGGCAACAGCTGAGAAAAAAAAGAAAGGAGGCAGATCTATGGAGGATTTATGGTGGATAGGATTAGGGTTATGTTTTTTTTTGTTAGATGAGAGAGACGTGTGTGTTGGAATCCGAATATATTATGGTTTAAAAATTATTTATTGTGTAGTACCCATAATACCCTTTAATCTTTTAATTAATTAGAAAATAATTACTTCATTACAAAAATGCCATCTTGCATTGATATGATGTACATCATGCATTATCTGGAGTAAAAAGGTTGGTTCTGTAGGTTCGGTACAAAAAAGTGGTTCTGCAAAGAAAATCCCACTATATATATATAGAATCCGGATCGATTAAGAAGGTTTTTATTTTGAGAAGATTGAGAAGGTTTTCAAAAATGATAGATTTTTAACTTTGATTCAAGTTTTTCAAGCGTAAAACTCATTTTAATGTGATTATAATTCAAAATGTGTAAAAAAAATTCGAATCAATGTTAAAAAAATCTCTCATTTTTGCAATATATCTATACAAATTTAAGGAATCATTACCATAACTCGATTTTAGCAATGATTTGTGAATCAAATTTGTGATTTATAGCTTTTTTCGAACTTCGCTTCCCCATATATTAAAATCTTGCTTAAGTTTTCGAATTCTAATCTCACAATCTCTCTTATATTCCTCATCAATCTTCTCTCCTCGAAATCTTTTATAACCCAAATCATTTATGATTTTTTTAATTTTGTAATCAACCAATTGCTCCTCATGCCTCATTTCCTCGATACTCATATCCTCTATTTTCTTTCTTTGATCTCTTATTATTTCTTCAAGTTTTTCTTCCATTTTATTAAGGGCTTGTAGAATTCCTTGATGATTGATCCGCTCAGACTATACCTTAAAATACATATAATATAATAAAATATAAAATATATAGTAAGAATGGTCTATAAGC
>BQNB010134978.1:0-16998 GCA_026074375.1 Tanacetum coccineum | reverse complement strand
ATCAAAATTTCATGTGTGGCTAATTAGTAAATGCTGTCTATTTTGGTACCTTTAGCCACATAAATATGTGAATGTGTGGCCGTTCTATTTGGTCCATGTGTGACCAAATCCCAGATTTGTACTAGTGTGACTTATTTATATTTTCTTTTCATCATTTTTTTTCATCCTCCTTTTTTTCACAATACATCTCCCCCACACTTCGCATAAACATACACCACAAAAATACAAATAATAAAGATGATCAATCTTCATCTTTGTCGGAATGGCACACACGGATAACAAAGTGTGGAATAACTATTAATCAGCAAAAACTATCCAACATACCAAGCAACTAGCAACCCACCATTTAGATTTTGACAAAGAGTTAGGCTAAGGTTTGAAGTGTAAAATATTTTTTTCTTTTTTAGTGGATGTAACAAAATGAAAAGATTGGCTCGAAAGGTGTTCTAAGGGTATCTAGCACTAAAAGTGAGTGCAAACAAAAGGGTTAATATGGGTGGTTAGCTAACCAATGTGGCTAGCTAAAAATAATTATGAAAATGGAAAAAGGTTATTTGGGTTTAAATCCTAAGGTTGCCTCTTTATCACACATATACACTTATATCACACGAATGTGATCTCACTGCGATCTGGTAATAATTTACAAGCACAAGTTCTAGAATAAATAAAATCATCGGCACACTCATAGCAAAAAGTTCAAGCATAAAAGATGTATGCAATATATGAAATAGGCTCAAAAATCCTCACAATTTAGTGGAAAGGCTATAAAATGTGCTAGAAAATGTTATCGATCCTAGAATGGATTTGCAATATTAACCGGGACACATCTTAATTTTTTTCAAAATTACAAGTATTTCACCAGTGGATTGATCCAGTTATTATAATATGTTATCCTATAAGCTTGAAAACAACTAGATCACAAGGGCAAACAAGTTTACACAAATTTTAAATTGGCCCAAGAATTAGAAAATTTAAAAATCAGTATCGTTTCTCCTATTTATCTCCCCCACACTTAAGTTTTATACCATCGTCAATGTGAAAAATAAACTTCAAAGTATGTAAAAATAGGGAAAATAAATAATAGTTCAAGAGAAACAAAACTCCCCGGGCAAAGTAATCGCGATCAAACTCCATATGATAAATGCTACACAAAAGCTAGCATAAGCTTGTGAGATCAATCGACTTCTTCTCCAAGCATCCCCCTCCATTACCTGCTGTAATTTATTCAAACAAAACAAAGAAAAACAAACAAATGAAATGCATACAATAACAACCTATTAAACACTACGAGCATGTAACACCTCCACACTTAAGATTTTTTAAGTTTGAAAAATAATTTTCTTAAAGGGTGCACATATTTATTCAAAACAAAAAATAAAACAAACAAACTGTAGAAACTATAGGGGGGGGGGTGAATACTGTTTCCATTTAAAAAAATTTATATCTTTTGTTATCAAATCGCTCTATCAAGTTAGACGTAATTTGAGAACGTGTCGATACTAGGTTTTACAACAACTAGACATTATCTTAATAATAAAACTCAACACAATATCTCAACTACAAGAGTACACACATAACTAAAATATTCTACACAAAACCAATTACACAATCATAGGCAATGCAAGTATCAAAAGTAAAGCTGGTAATGTAAATAAATAAGTTAAAGCGAAAAGCGTAAAGAAAATGCAACCGACACGGTGATTTATAATGGTTCGGTCACAAATGTCTCTCTTCGCCTATCCACTCCCCGTGTATCCAAACTCGAGAGTTACTTCACTAATCAACAATGCTCCCTTTTGCGAGGGAGAATACCTTATTTATAACAATGCTTTACATTATTTCCGACCACTAGTCTAGATATTCGTGTTCTTATTCGTGTTTTATAACTAAAAAATTATTATGTTTTATGGCCACACCATATGAAACATTGTGTTTTATGCCTAAACACATAAACGCGTCGCTACATTATTTTTCGACCACTAAGCTAGTATGTTGTCGAGTCCTAATCTTAGCTTAGAACTATCTTACCACTTCCACCATTGTATTTTAAGGCCTAAAATACTAGTCCATACCCACAATCACCCATCAATATAATTAATTCATTTGGATCTACAAACTTACTTAAAGATTGGATACATGGACTCGAATCTCTATGTAAACAAAGGTTACGAATGGATACTAGATAATAACTTCGGATCTTGAAGAAGACTGAGTTCTTCTCTTGCACTTAAGGAAAGGAGACAAAGGTAGAAGATTTGATCACATTTTAAAACTAGATATAACCTAAGTTGAAACTGATCAATATTTAGAGAGGATTGTAGTGTGAGATCTTAAGAGGAAAGAAAGAAACCTGAAAGAAAAAATCATGCAAAACGGGTTGTGAAAATGTTGAGAGGTGACCTACTATTTATAGGAGCTTAAAAACAGCCCTGTCAGGGATAACGGCGGTTCATTATTATATTAGGGGCACGCGATATATTAAGGTGGTCGCGACCATTTAATTGGGACCGCCCGACAGACCGCTCTGGTTTTGTTTTTTAGTGGTGACAAACTTTTCTGGTGAAAGTTTAACATGTTTTGGGGGGAAAAGAATCAGATTTTGAATTTTGAAATAATTACCACATAAAACATTTCTTTATAATTAAAAAATAATTTGTCATATTAATTTTTGAAAAAAGTATTTTGTTACATTTATAAAAATGTAAAGTTTAAGACAAAAACTTATTTGTTTGATCATCCTATAAGTTTAATGCTTATTTGTACATACCTTATGTGATTTACTTCGGGTGTAAACCAATGTCCGTGTTGATGCATACTTGAGACATCAAGAGATGTAGATGCATGTATGCATTGATGATTTGTGATTACGAGTAACTTTCGCACATTACGTTACATATTACAAGTCACATGTTTGTCATCACCAAAACATAAAGAGATCGTAATGATTAAATATCATAATATTTGCACTAACAATCTCCCCCTTTTTTATGATGACAAAATATGTAAACTATAGCACATAGTTAAGTTTAAAAGTTACTCGTTTACAGTCTCTTCTCCCCCTTTTGTCGAAGCAAAAAGGTATAATGTGGATTATGGTTGGAGCATATAGGTTGAAGGTATGAGAAGAAGGTAAGTGTGTAAGGTAAATATGTTGGAGGAATTAGAAGAAGGTAGGTGCTCCTAGTATATGTAGTGTGAAAGAATGAAAGGAAGGTGGGAAAGGAAGGTGGGTGCTCTGTGTATATAGATTGAAGATATGAGGAAAAAGACGTGATAAATAAGGGTTGAAGGTTATTTTGTGTTTCTTGGATAGTTGAGAGGAGGTTATAAGAAATGAGAGGAAGACGTGAGAAGAAAGTAAGTGCTCCAAGTATATAGGTTGGAGGAATGAGAATGAGGTAGGTGCTTTGAGTGTATATGTTGAAGGAATGAGGAAAAGGTAGGTGCTCCAAGTATATAGGTTAAATAAATAAGAAGAAACATAAGAAATAAGGTTAAGGTGGTTTTGTGTTTCTTTGATAATTGGTATGTGCTCAATTACACATACCATTTTTCCATTAAAAACGGACTTAAAAGACTAAAAACGTACCAAAGATACATTGTATTTGTATGTTTTGCTTTTGCTATAAAGGTGAGCTTGCATCATCCAGTGAAGTCTTCTACCATCACGGTTTAACCAACTCCATGCTATTTAACCACATATCTCTGAGCTCCCCCATGCTCATTGCATCACCATGATAATTACATTCCTTATATATTGACTCTAACGGATCCATGGATCAAATAAATTACCATCGAAGCTCATGAAGTTCGATGAGTGCAATTTAAATGAGTAGAACGCTTGTAAGTGCTCCCCCTCGGTGTATGCTCCCCCTTGTTTGGGGTACCAAGGAATCAAGATATGTATGTGTGCTACAAAAAAAGTTAGTAGACAAGTGCACATATATATAGCAAGATGTTAGCGGGGAACTAGGCATTAGGGGGGAACTAGGCATGCACTTTTAGGTGTTATGATTCTAAAGAGAATTAGAAACTAGACACATGCAATTAACCTAAATGATGAAATAAAAAGAATCAAGACATATATTTAAGGGAGACAAATGACACTTAATATGAGGATTTGTTTATTGGTTGACACACAAGTATTATGAGGATGACCTTTTAAAGGGAGACAAATGACACTTAATATCTTGGCGAGATATGCCAAAATATATACTTTAAAAGGATAAAAAGAAAGATAATACGAGAATGGAGATGATATGCTCTTGGATGAGAATGAAAAAGATTCCATAGAGCTATAAAGTAGGGAAGGATGAGCAAGACTAAAGAAGGAAGGTGTTGACAAGAGGTTGTCAAAAATGATTGATATATCATTTGCACTAACAATTGATGTGCATGTGATCCTATCGAGACAAAGGTAGATGATTGAGAATTCAAAGATTTGTTTAGTGTTTTGTTGGTTGTTAATGTTGAAGAGCAAAGGTGGGTATGTGAAATGAGGTGGTAGTTCTTTCATGGAGGAAGAATATAAAGAGACTCAACAATGTGGTGACACAATAACATTTGAAGATTGAATATCTTCTTTATGTTCTTCACTTTCTATAAAGTGGAAAGTTTAGCAAAGGAGTGACATTTGCATTTTGAAAATAACTTAAATATTTCAGATGAAATATGTAGAAACTAGAAGGGGGGTTGAATAGTTTACAAGTTCTTTTTAATTTTAAAACTTTGCTTTCAAAATACTTAGATTCGAGTTAGTTTGTTTAAAATCGACAAACCAAACAATAAGGTTCAAACTAAGTAAATATCTAACTTTTGTATATTAAACAATCACAACAATTTAAGAGATAAGAGAAGGAACAATTCACAAAACAAGTACCAAGATTTTTTTGTGGTTCTGGCTCGAAGATCTTCTTAACTTAACTCCAATCACCGAGTATCCCTATCGTGTATTTCACTAATGTCAAATAGCTCCCTTATTGGCGGAGAAAACCGTTTACACGTCGCTTATGTTATTTTCTGACACTAAGCTAAATGCCGAGTCCTAATCTTAGCTAGAACCAATCTACCACTTCATAATCACTACAAGATCACTAGATCTACACTAACGGATTTACACAATATATGAATCACACAAATACACAAGATAATTACAATAGAGATTTGATACTTAGAAGAAAAGAGGAGAGATCACAAATCAACACTTCGTTTCTTGGCGAATACGAGTGTGGAGTTTGATCTAGGCTTCATCTAGGATTATAATAACAAAGAACATAGATACATATGCACGGAATTTAAAATAAGAACAATGTTATTTAACAAGGTTTTTCATTCACATACAAGCCCCAATTCTATATGATCAGTATAGAACGATTACCTAACTGTAACAGGATCAAGAACACCTTGATCTTGAGGCTAAACCAATCTAGGACGTCTACATCTTAACTTGTGCACACATAAACTATGTCTAGGGATCTCTTTATATATAGAGTCCATAAGACTTACAAAGGAAATCTAATTGTATTAGGAAACTAAATCTTTCCTAATCTTTTATCTTTTAAGGAAATCTTTTAGAATCCTCCATCTTTTGTAGAATTCCATATTGTCAATTTAGATCCTTGTTGTTCATTCTTTTGTTCTTTTGTATCATCAAATCAATAAATCCTAACAATCTTCCCCTATTTGATGATGACAAAACAAACAATAATTTGATTCTAAGATGATCCATAGTAGCAATCTTCACCTTGAGCACATGAACATCTTCAAATCTGATCTTCCATGATGAAAAAACTTACCTTACTTAATATTTCCTTTGAACTTGTTGATACTTCTTCAACACAATGAAGTCTTCAACATCTTGTTACATGGCATGCCATCACACATAATAAGTTGCAAATCATATCATCTCTATAACATCTTCCCCTTTTTGTATTATCCTATAGAGGTCTTGTGAACATATGCAACTTTGATCTTTATAACTAAAAAACACATATCACACTTCTAATCCAAGATTTTCAATGTCTCAAATTACCCTCCATGACGCATAATAAGATAAATGAATTCAAGCAGTAAAAACTTAAACTAGCAGTAGTAATAATGACTTAGCAGTAGTAAGAATCAAAACCTTCCCCTCAAGTGGTACATGTAACATATCCAAATGATTAAACACTTTATCATATGCTTTCAATGTAACCAATTTGTTACCATCTCTTGAATCCATCGTTTCTGTTGGGATTTGTAATGACTACTGATGGAGAGAACTCAGTATTATAAACTTGATGCTGAAGTAGAATAACCCAAACTTGTATCTTATGTCTTATACTATCCACGTGATTTCAAACTTACATGTAATTCCTTAAAGTATAAGTAGACCTAAGTCTCTTAACAAAATCCTCAACTATATGAGACACTGAGCACTACAACATAACTCCTTTAAGTGATAGCAAATGTACGCATTAAGCACCAAAAGTTTATAGATCACACATTGCTAGATTTGACAAGTCTTCGTCAACATCGTTTTAAGTTTAAACAAGTTATCTTCAAAGTCATAATCCAACCAAACTCGACTTTAAGATATGATAAGTACACTCACTTGTGAAATTCCACTTCAACTTTAAATAAGTGATAAACAATTGTCTCCGTAATCAATTCAAGCAATTAATTCCAAAATAATAGCCTTTTTCTATCTGATCCAATTCGAGATCCAAATCATGTAGTTTTTATCCGATATCAAACAATGCTAGCAGTAGTAATTCATTGAAGCCCGATCAGTATTAACTTAATACTGCTTTAAACCCTTAACAGTAGTAACTACTTAACTCTAGCAGCATTAATATTTTAGGATTACTACTGTTTTTCTTTAACTGGTAGCATTAATAAAGCAAGAAGCATTAAGTATAAACTTGGCAGCATAAACTTACATTGTACTCGAACCTAGCAACATTAACTACTCTTGGTATAGACATGGCAGCATTAACTAATATACGAACAACAGAAACTTTCCTTTGGCAGCACTTAGCGATCCACATGGTTTGTAATTAATTAATCATCCAGACCCTCAATTCTAATAGGATCCACCAAAGATTCCTCACATCTTGAAATTGCAACAACCAATATACTTGTTAAACAAAATCCCCATCTACAAACCACGAACATACCCATACCATCAGATCCGTGTAATCATGCCTTCATTTTATCATACTAGTAACTCAAGCATGAACACCCATCAAACAGTAACACGAACCATGAACGACCCAAGAATCAATAATTAGCATAATAAAAAAGAAAACCCTAAAATTATAAAGGTTCGAACTAGTCATCACCATGAATCTCTAATCACTTGTCCACCATAACCTTTTCCAGCACTCCAAAACCTATGAATTAATCGACTCACTACAAAGATCTATGCAACAGCATCCAAAACATGAAACCCTAATTAGGGTTTCGACAACAAACTGATCACGCGTCCACCATACTCTACTTACGAATAGTATAGATATGAAGCATAAGCAGAACTAGGATGTGAGTGAATAAACAACCATAAGATACACACAGATCCAAAACAAACGATCAATCAAACAATGATAGCAATTGGTTAAGTACACAGGCGATTAAATTGAACGAACAGTTTAGGGTATAAGTTCATCAAAGACAATGTATGTATAACCCTAAAGATTGTAGCCACCAATAACCCTTATTCTTTGAACAAACAATGAACATGTTGTGAGATTATCTGCGTATAACAGCTCCAAGATTCCTCTTCTTCATAAACGAAACACATATGCAACTTTAGCATTCTTGAATCGTGAAACCGAAAAACCAAAACATTCTGTTTTTATAGGAATTAGGGTTTTGCAGGAAAACCATAAATGATTACCAAATTTGCCATTTACAAAAAAAGAAATTCGACAATTTTTCATCATTTGTTCGACTATTAAACCTTGATAGAATTCCTAGATTCAAGTGCCACATGGATCTGTTACTAAATTGTGGAGTTTTGATCCTAGGCTTATCTAGGATTATATAACAAAGAAATTGATACATAGGCGGCGGAATTTATATAAGAACAAATATTATTTAACTAGGTTTTTCATTCACATACAAGCCTCAATTCTATATGATCAGTATAGAATGATTACCTAACTGTAACAGGATCAAGAACACCTTGATCTTGAGGCTAAACCAATCTAGACATCTACATCTTAACTTGTGCACACATAAACTTTGTCTAGGGATCTCTTTATATATAGAGTCCATAAGACTTACAAAGGAAATCCTAAAAAAAAAAAAAAAAAATTTTTTTTATTAGGAAACTATATCTCTTCCTAATCTTTTATCTTTTATGGTTATCTTTTAGAAATCATACATTCTTTTATAGGAATTCATTATTGTCAATTTAGTATCCTTGTTGTTTCATTCTTTTGTTCTTTTGTATCATTGTTTTTGTATCATCAAATCAATAAATCCCAATAATGAGTGTTTTTCTCTTGCACTTGAATGAGAGGGAAGAGATGAGAAGAAGAGAGTAGATCACTCGAAACAAGATCAAGAGATGTTAGTGATCAAGATATTTAGTGAGAGAAAGAAGGTTTATAGAGAGAGAAAGAAGTGTGAGAAAATTCATGCAAAGAGGTCTGATTTTCTGCAAGGAATGGAGCAGTATTTATAGGCAAGAAAATTCAAAAGTCACTGGTGGCGGTCCCGACGGTCCCACATATATAAGGGGGGCCGCCAGGCCTATAAGGGGGGCGCCAGTAGACTATGCTCCCTTTTTTTGTGGGGAAGGTTGTATCTGATATAGTAGCTTCCGTTTTAGGGGGAAAATTTGAATTTAAAATGTTAAGTTTTTAATAAAACTTTTCTTTTAATTAGAAAATATTTTGTATAATTAATTTTGTGAAATTCTTTTGTAAAAATGTAATAGATAAGAGAAAAATATTTTCTTGATCACTAATCATGCTTAATGATTTGTTTGTTCATACCTTAAGTGATTACTAATCTTAGAAATGGAATTTTATGATTAATAATTTGTAACTTTCATTTTTTATCGTAAACATTTTTATATTTTATTATTATCAAAACGTTGAGAGGTCCAAAAATAAAAATACGTTTTTAGACATTATTTGTATTAACAATCTCCCCTTTTTTGATGATGACAAAATATAAACTCATTTTGTATAAAATTAATAGTTACACATAATTATTAATGAGTTTTGTTCCATTTCTCCCCCTTTTTGTCGAATTTAAAAAGGATGATCATCGCGTTATTGTAGTAAGAAAGAAGTCGACGATAACTCCCCCTTGATGTATGCTCCCTCTCATTTGGGGCACCAACGGATCGATCTTACAAAAATTGTTTGCTACAAAACAAAGTTAGAGGTACAAGTGCAAGACAAATATCTTTCAACAATATATAGCAATTTATGCAATAAAACATAAAGTGGCTTCATTCATTACTTAACAAGCTCATACAAGAAGCATTGATTTCAATTGAAGCTAAATACGAGATAAGACAAATTCACACTATAATTGTATGAATCATTACAAGATAAAGTAGATAATCATAAAATAAAGACATAATAAGGCATAGATCTACACTAGTGGATTCTTGAATTGTAGAAGATGCCATAATCAAAAGATGGATAATCGATTATTTAGGTAGATTAATCATATGAGAATGATTAATTAAAGAGGGAAAAAGAGGAGGTTGGTGACACGTGGTTTGGAGGGGTACGAGTTTGAGGTATGAGACGGGTGAGAAGAAAGTGAATGAAGTTGATTTCATTTCTCAAGGAGTGGAATTGGTGTCTAGAAAACTTACAACAATGACAAAAACTTGAGTGAAATTTAACTTGAGTATGAGAAGGAGGATGAATTAGTTGTGGTGTTGGTGAAGGTGGTGCATGAATGTAGGCATTGGATGGGTTAGAGTGTGAATCAAGGATGGTGGAAATGTTGTGAAGTTGATTAATCATTTGATATCTTAGTGGATTGTATGATGGTGGTGAAAGAGATTAGAAATGGACTCTTAGAGGAAGTAGAGGTGAGTCTTTTTGGGAAGAAGGTGATGATTTTGGAGTTGATGTCTTGCATTTCCATACTTGTCTTACCGATATTCTTGGTTTTCTAGAGAAGTTGGAATGGTGGTTTGAGCAAGACATTGATGATGAAGGAGAGGAGAATGAAGAAGATGGAGGTGGTGATGAAGTATGAGAGTTGGGTGATTTAAATAATGGGAAATATGTGATAGAATGGCAAAGCATGGTTTGGATAGAAGAAGATGCAAAAGATGGTTTAGCTAAATAGGGAAGTACCAGCTTGAGGCTGTAGGTAGGAGGGTCAAAGATACAGAAAAAGAGGCAGACTCAAAAGTTTCGTTCCCCACTGTCGGCGGTCCCATAGGCGGTCCCAAATATATTAGGGGGTCGCCGAGTATTTATGGGGGCCGTTTTCTGGAAAAATGAAAATTTCTGGTTTTTTCCATTCTTAAGTCCAGTGATTTCGGCATCTACCAAATTCAAGAATCAACTAATTCAAGAAATAATATATGGTCCTAAACTAGCATACAAATCATTTAGCAAATAGTAGTATTGTAAGCATGTCACATTCATTGAATTTTCTAACATAAAGTGTTGATAGGATGATAAAATGGAGATAATCATCTAAATCAAATGTAATTGTCATTTGCCATTCCTAGTCCTAATAACATTATTAAAAGCACAATGTATTAGATAATAATAATAACAATCTCTAATAGTTATGCCAACTTGTTCACTTCTATTTCCCACTCATCATGTTCTTGAGAGCTTGTCTAATTGACCTTAACCCTTCCTGGTGAGCATCTCGTTGTTGATTTTAAAGATTTATAGTTTCAGAGAGATAGGTGTTCAAGTTATGACTTTCATAAGGAGGGTTTTGACGGACTCTAGGGACAACATTAGACGGGGAAGAGACGTTTTTAGAAGGAGAGGAAGAGTTGGAATGAAATGATTCATCATTATTTACATCAATGGTGTCATCCAACGGACAAGATGAGGATGGATGATTTAAAGTGGTAGAGGAGGAGCTAGCATTTGATTCACAAGGTCTTTTCTTGCCATGATCCGATCCTGTATTTCGCTCATAATGAGGAGCGAGGGGATGCATGACTCGATCATGTGAGATGTAGTCTCAACGGTTTCTTGTTTTTAGTACGGAGTGACTGACCTGTCGGGCAATTTGAATGAATTCTTAAAAGACTTGACGACATTTGGAGAAAAGAGGAGTGGTTAACGACCTTACTCAGAAACTTATTGAAAGTAGTCGAGTGAGACAACATGTCGGTGTGTGACACGGGACATTTGAACGGTATTTTTAAGTATTTGATGAATTACCTCAAGAGTGGAGAGAGAATGAATTTCTTTGTATAACAAAGTCGACCTCAAATGGACCGTGGAGTTATAATCAAAAGTTAGTTGACTTAGAGTGTGTGTAGAGAACAAACGATGCGAAACAATTTGTTCATTATGTTCAACAAAACAATCAAAATCAATCTGATTCAAACTTTAGCACGGATATGACTCATGTTTCAATGTTTTTGACTACAACCTACTCATGAAGTATCATTTTTCAAGACTTGCATTGTGTTTTGTAAGGGTTGATTAAATTCATTTTTTATAGTGGAGATGTTGTTTAGGGTCTTTGATGATATTGTCTGTATTCGAGGCATTGTCACCTAAATTAAAATAACCAAAATCATATTTTAATTTTTATACTTGTATTGATATGTTAAGTTCGTGCCTAGTGTGTGCCTATATGCGACAAATGTGGAGTAACGATTAACTCGACCTAAAACATAAAATTCTTAGAGTAATCAATCACTCCTTAGTTGATTTTGCTCATCCAAACAAGTTGAAAAATACATATGAATTATGTATCTTAAATTTTGTTCATGAGATCATATGCATGTGGTTTGAAATGTTTTTAAGTTGTATACTACAATGCCATTAATAAACAAAATTTTTTATGTTCCTAACATGAGTGGTTTGGGAATAAAATTAAGGTTTTGGTTCAAAATCAATTTCGACAAACTAACTATTGTTTGCAAATTTATGTACGGGATGCATATTAGTTATACATATGTAACTAGTAGTCAGAATTGTACAAACTTGAACGAAAAATGAAATCTCAATTTCAATTTTAGTGTCGCTCATCATGAACCCTAGACTCAATTAAAACGAAAATAGTTGAAATGACTTACAATTGATGATGTTGATGTGTTATGAAATGATTATAAGTGTTGATTTTATCTTCAATTAGTGTTTTAACGTGGTGTGATTTTGAGTTTTTGGGTGTTTTAGTCGTGTTCGTCGATACAAGAGAAGGGGTGGGTTGGTTTAGTGATTGAAAGTTTTGTACTAAGTCTAGAATATGGGAGTTTTCTGATGGGTACCTCATAAGGTCAGGAGGTTCCAAATATATTAGGGGCCATCGAGGGAGTTTTGTGGGGTAGGGGGGCCGCCATCTAGGTCGTGAGGGAATTTGACGTGGTTTTGACGAAAATTTTTCAAGGAAGAGTGACATTTTAATTTGCATTTCGCGAATTAAAAAGTACTTAACGTGATTCGATTGAAGTCTTATAAGTTGTATGAAATGGGACATGGAACTCAGACTAGAATTGAGACAAAGAAAAGAGAAGCGGACTAGTACAATGTTTTGGAATGTGTTCATCATTCTAAACCAAGAATGTAGATAGTTAAACGATTCACGTTAAGGGGTTTCCGTAAGAATGTCGGCGATGTTGTCGAAGGGACGACACTTTTTGGATTGATATATGTCATTTCTGGACATTATCTCGAAGAAAGTGTGACGTATTTCGACGTGGTTTAGTTACGGAATGTTGCAACCGGTTTTAGCTCGAGCTTTATTGTCACACTGATAGGACGTCGTCGAGTCGAATATCGTAGTCGATAAGAGCTTGTTTCATCCATAGTTCTTGTTGACATGCCTTTCCAGCGCTTACGTATTCGGCTTCGGTTGTGGATATAGCAAGAGCGGTTTGTTTCTTCGAGAACCAAGATGTCAAAACAACATCCACTGAAACGTTTTATATACCGCTAGTGCTTCTTTTGTTTTTTTTTTTTTTTTGTAATCACTTATTCTCCGGTCATGCATCAGAGACGGACATATCTATATTTCTCGTGCCGGCCCCCTTAGGATACCATAATCCTAAGTGCGTAGTGCCTTTAATGTATCAGAAGATACGCTTAACCGCTTCAAGAGGGGAGGGTGATGGATCGATTGCGGGTTTTGGGGATCCTCTTGGAAGCGGGGCACAAAGGCAGACACTATAGAGAGTGTATGATCATCGGTGGGGTCCACTTGCCATTAGGTATAGTAACTACTATCATGCCTCGATACTTGGGGGTTACTATACCGGACTCACACTCTTTTCTTTTGTGAGTTAGGTATCGGAGGACATGGGGGGGTTTTCATTGGTTTAGATTCTTCTAAGCTAAATTTCTTAAGCATTTCTTTAATATATTTAGATTGATTAAAGAAGATACCATCATTCCATTTGTTTTATTTGTAATCCAAGGAAGAAGTTAAGTTCACCCATCATGCTCATCTCAAACTCGTCATGCATGATTTTGGAAAATTCATCACACATGTCTTGACAAGTTGAGCCAAATATAATGTCGTCGACATATATTTGAACGATGATGAGGTTTGAACTTTTCTTCTTAGTAAAGAGTGTTATTACCATTCCTATTTATATTCATGTATTTAATAGAAAAGGCTTTTTAATCTATCATACCAAGCTTTAGGTGCTTGTTTAAGACCGTATAAAGCTTTCTTTAGTTTATAAACATGATTCGGTTTTTCAAAGTCAATGAATCCTGGAGGTTGTGCCACGTATACCTCCTCATTGATAAAACCTTTTAGGAATGCACTTTATACATCCCATTTGGATAGCTTAAAATCTAAAGCATAAGATTAAGCTTATAGAATCCTAATTGCTCACGCACAAGTTGGCAACTGGGGCATAAGTTTCATCGTAATTGATGCCCTCTTGTTGATTATAGCCTTGAGCGACTAACCCTAGCCTTATTTTGAGAAACAATATCGTTTCTCGTCTAACTGTTCTGTGGGTATTTCTAAACACACTCACTCCCCCACGTGTCTATGATTGGCCACATATTCCTATTGTCACACCCCAGACGGGGCTGGACAGATTACGTGTCGAGGGCGTGAGTCATCATATTTCGACACTAGGCCGAGAGAACGACTACTAATAGCATTTTAAAATCATGACTCGTTGCTTTTATTAAAATAGATAAGATTACAAGTTTCTAAAGAAATTAAACATTTGCAGAAGCGTAAGAAAAATGTAGCGGAAAAGCATAATTTGGTTTTCAAAAGACAACGAGTATGAATGAGAAATAAAATCTTGATAATGGTATCATATTGCACGTAGACTCCACATAGTACGTTCAAGAAGTAACAAAGCTAAAATCACCTGAGAAAAACATGTCAAAAAGGTCAACATAGAAGTGAGTGAATCATCGTTTAGTTAAAACATTTACGATGATCAAAAACGTTTAGTGGATATCCAGATTCACTCTAAGTATAACTATGAATAGATTTAACCAATTTGAAACGTCAAAACAAAAGCAGAGTGGACCACAAGAAAGAATATCCGAACGAACGCAGAAGCAGTCAAAGAAAATGAACGTAAAGAATTATTCAATCAACAAAATGAACGTCAAAACAAGTAAGGTAGACAAGGGAAACACATTCACCAAGTCTAAATATATAACAGGTATTATTGCACTAAGCTCATGAAACCGAACCATAACACGTAATAAGTAATCATAATATATGGCCCACGCAGTAAAAAGGATGATGTCAAACAACCAACGTATTATTCAAATGTTAAATGCACCATGAGTCAACTTGTGACCCCAAAAGAAAGGTGGGGATTGTCAGTCTCGATAGATCTATCCACAACACTCACGCTTACTAATATAGCAACTCACGGTTCATGATAAAAGGGGACTTAGTGGCAAGGGTACTTAGGCAATAATATGATCACGAAATAGCATACAGTTTTAAAACACTTGTGTCCGTAGTAAAACAATCATGTCCAAAATTCACAGTTTCAAATATAGGTATTCAACGATCTCCAATCATGTAGTAAACAAATTAAGCTTTAGTAAAATAGTCATGTAACGCTTACGTATAGAAATCAATAGGTTTGTGTAGTAAAACGAGCACGTATTCTCACCCCGAAAACAGTTTATGAAAACCATTAAAAGAGAAAAGGTGGGGCTATGAACTCACCTTGATGTTGCAGAGCAACTTGCAGGAATGCACATAATAAGCACAACACAAACGGAAGAGGGAACGGCTCGATCAAGAAGATGTAACTTAACTTAACGGCTAAGACCCACTAGCCTAAGATGATGAGTTTAGGTTTTCCGATGGATTAGTAGCGCAACGAGACACGTTGATAAAGGATCGAGGTTCCAAGTTGTAAGAGTTGGTGGTTGGTTAAATAAAATAAACCGAAAGGTAAAAGCAAAGTATGTAATATATTCCGTATATATTACATATGAAAGACAAGAAAAATATATAATACGTGGCGCGTATTATATATAAGAAAAAGGAAGACGAGAAAGATAGATACTCGAAGTATATAACATTTCGCAAGTATTTCATAAGAAATGTAAGAAAAATAATTGTAACAATATAATTCGACACGTGTTCGAAAATCACTAATTAAATTAATAAAGAGTTCTTGAATAAAAGTAAACACACGTTTTAAAGTTACGAATTAGATAAATGACGTTTTTAAAGTTTTTACAAAAGTTATTATTTTGTCTATTAGTCGGGAATTATAAAATAATATTTTATAATTTAGTATTTCGTTATGCGTTTGAACTAAACTAGTTGTCTCGTTTGTAAAAGTATAGTTTTTGTTTATTTACCGGTTTATTGTATCATTACAATTTAATACTCTTAAAAACTATATAACTTCACCCCTTTATCAGGTTTCTAAAATAATAGAAATTATAGTGAATATTTACCAAGTATAGAAATTTATAGATTTTTTGACATGACCTATTCGTTTATAAGACGTTTCCCACTTTTATAAAATTCAATGTTTTCCCCTTTTAATCAATTCATGTTGCAAAATACCCGCGTGTTTCAATATATATCTAAACGAAATCAACAAATAACAAAGTAAATAAAACCAAACACACCTTATTGGGCTATTAACTGCAGTTCCAAACGCACCCTCTGTGGCTGTAAACTGTAGAAACAAACACCCCTTTATGGGTTGTTAAACCCAGAACCAAACACCCCTTTTTGCTCTAAAACGCAGAAACAAACACCCCTTTTCAGGCAGTTTATACGCAAAAACAAACACCCCTTTTGGGCGTGTATACCAGTCGAAACACAAGAACCAAAAAAAGAAGAAAACTAAATCAAACAAGCTAAAAAACATAACCACACAAAGTTATTATTAGATTTTACAAAAATGAAACCATCCAAACTCGGAGACATGAGGGGTGAAATGGTGGTGGTGGTTTACGACGGCTGAGCCGTGATGGTAGGGATGGTAGTGGTGAAGTGCGTCGGTGGTGGAGGTAATGGTGACGGGGGAGATGGTGGTGAGGGTGGCGTGGTGATGTGGATGATGGTGGTGCGGATGTGGTGGCGGTGGATATGAAGGTGACGAGGTGGTGGTGGCGTGGTGGGGATGACGATGGTGTTGGAGATAGTGGCCGACAGCGGGTGGCCGGAATCTGCCCGAAAAATAGGAGGAGAGGATGAGGGAGTCTGTGTGGTGGCTAGTTATAAAATGAATGAAAACCTAATAGGGTTTGTTTATATAGTCAAAAGTTGTAAAACAAAGTGACAAGCGTTAAATAGATGAGGGTTAATGGTGTAAATATTTCCACAAGGACCAAAAGTGTAATCTTTTGTAAAATAATGGTTAGGGACTCGTTTAAG
>BQNB010134976.1:0-18231 GCA_026074375.1 Tanacetum coccineum | reverse complement strand
TTCTTTTCCAGGCAGAACTTCAAAAGATGTTATTTGTCCGAATTTCAAGCTTACTTTGTTTTCTAGTGTCTGCTGGTATGGCTTAGTGTTTTCGCAGATAAAATTCGAGATCCTGTATGCCTTTTTTAGTTTCAGCAGTTGGTCAAAATAGGTGAGGCTTCTGAGGTCCATGGTTGCCTGTATCGCAGTATTCTGCAAACAGTTTTTCAAAATTTTTATACCATGGCGCATTAATGACTGCAGCAAGCAAGATGTTTTTAGTTTTCGTTTGTTTACCTCTCTGTCTATTAGAATGCAACAAAATGCTTGATCTTTCATCTCTGGAATACTTTTGGAGGTCCATTTCCGATATACTTTTGCTTCTATTACGCAATCTTCTTGTCCAACTTTTAGAGATGCAATAGCTGTTACAGACATTCGTATGAATGGCCTACAAATAACAAATTAGCAGTTTAGTGAGAATAATAAGCTAAAAAAGGCATGTATAAACTGAAGGAGAAAAATTGAGTTTGCTACTGAAGTACATAGATACATACATTTAACAGCAGTGGAGTTACATAAATACATACATTTAACAACAGTAGGGTCTAATTAGCATTTTTAATAATGTTTTTATAAAGTAGTTAATAATAACAACATATTAGTTAGATTTTTTTTTCTATTTGTGGTTTGATAAATTGTTATAGAAATCTAATGTGTGCTTTTCTAAAGAGCTAGTGTCATAAGTGGTGTCTAATGTAGCGGTTTTATCTGTCTGTTTATTAGCAGATTCTGATATTGGCGCGGTTAGGCTGTTGTTCATTTTGTACGCTTTTTAGGAATTGTTTGTAGGTGATGTTCTTAGTGGTGTGTGGTGGATTGCCGTCTTGTTGATTTATGAGAAGTTTCAACCCGTCTGGTGATGTTGCTCTTGACAATGCTACATATAACTGACACTGGTTCGGGTAAGTAGACGCCAACCTTGGAAAAAGACTGTCCTTGACTTTTGTTTATAGTCATGGCATAACAAAGTTTAATAGGAAATTATGTACGTTTGAAGGTGAATGAAAGGTTGGGATCTTTGTGTGTAAGTGGAATTCTGTGTATGAAGACTTTTTCACCGACTCTTGTTCCTGTGATAATCTGTGCCTCAATCAACCTTGACATTAGAGATATGACTATCATTCTGGTGCCGTTACATAAACCTACTGACAGATTGACATTTCTAAGCAACATAATTGGCGATCCCACCTTTAGCTGTAACTTATAGGGCGGGAAACCGGGAAATGTAATTGTGTTTAGGTATTCCATTGGGTAAAGCATATCTGTTTTGCTTGTTTCTCTGCCTAGTGGAATCGCTTCGTCTCTACTTAAATATGTTTTTGTCACACCTTCAACTGAGGATAAAATCCTAGCGTTGACAACATCTGCAGTGTCATTCTTCAGACACACTATTGCTTTTTCATGGAAAGCACTTGCAGTTGGTGTTTTTAGTGTGTCTTCATCGTAGATGAAATTAATGAGTTCTGACAATGCCTGTTCACTGGGGTTAATACAATATTGTTGTGGAACTGTGATCCAAAAGGTGTCTTCATTGTTATCTTTGTCAGGCTCGCCTACTTCACCGTTGCCTACATCAAGAAGCCATTTTGCAAAAACTTTAGATCGTTCCCGTTCATCGTCACTTATAGCAGACCTTAGAAGCCTCATATTCTGTTTGAGTGTGCAAATTCTGAAGTGCAACCATAAGTAAGACTCGGCAATGGAAGCATGGATCAATTCTTGTTTTGCAGCACCTTTTTTTACTGACAAGGTTTGCCGAAAGTCGCCTCCCAAGATGATTGTTTTCCCTCCAAAAAGTATCTCAGGTGCATTCATCAGATCCCTAAGTATTCTATCCAACGCTTCAAAACAACGCTTATCATTCATCGGAGCTTCATCCCAAATAATAAGGTTGGTTTCAACTAACAAATTTCCTAACTGACTGTGTTTTTTGGCGTGACAAACAGACTCGTCTGTCAACTCGAGTGGAAGCTTAAATCTAGAGTGGGTTGTCCGTCCAGCTGGCAGAAGTAGAGACGCGATGCCTGATAAGGCTACAGCCAAAACAATTTTTCCCTGCGACCTAAACCAACTTATGATTGTCTTCCAAAGAAATGTTTTCCCTGTTCCACCATGACCATACACAAATAACAATTCCTGCCTACTTTTCTTCAGATGCGTTGATAATTAAGTTGTATATTTTCTTCTGATCTTCATTTAGTTTTGGAACCAAAAGGGTAGTCTCTTGCATGAGTGTGTCGCGTTTGTAATTTTTTTCCTCCATAAGGAACTTGTTCTTTAGATCCGATTAAGGCAACCGCTCTGAAAGAGATGGTAACCCAAATCTTTCACAGATACCCAACCCTTCAGTATTGTTTTCATCTCAACAAAATATGTCTTGTAACGTCATGATGTGGTTTTAACAATGATAGTTCACAATGCCTGTTGCTTTTGATATTTTGGCTTGGATGTCATTATGCATTGCTTCCCAATGTTTTCTCCACAACTTAGGTGGATCTGACACATCACGGTATATCAAAATCTGAGCAAAAAGAGTTCTCAATTATGCGGATGATGTTGACACACCCGGCTCTTTAAGGGCGATGTCCCACTCTCTGTCATCACCAAGTAGACCTAACGTTTCACATGCAGCCGCGATAAGTTAGGAGATTTGACCATTAACATTCGAACAATCGATTGGGGATGATACATCCTTTCAATGGGACAGCAGCATCCGAAGTAGAAAAGGTCACCCGTGATTGGATAGAATTAAGTGAAGTCATCGAAGGGGACTTTCTATTTTCTCACCAACCTTCGTTGCCAGCTTTTTGATCTGAAACCATACGACTTCCAAAGGGAATTCAGGTATCGTTAGATGACCCAGCCATCAGTTTATTCATAGATGTATCAACCGATTCGGTTAGTGATTTTTTTCTTCCTATCAGATACAGTTAAACATTACGTCTAACCTATGCACATCTCACGTAAAATTGACACGTTGCATGTTTTCCAAATGCACATTTAGAATCAGTACGATGGTACTCACGAAAAATATTATTACACAAAATACTCCAACAACTCATAATGGACAAATAAAACGCTGACAACGTAATTTAGTAACTCCGTCACTTGAAAGTTGTCTCTCGCATTTTGAAGTAAAGCGTCCTTCAACTGATTTTTCAATTTTTCCAAGAATGCGGTCAGGTCCTTTGGAAATGTATTTGAAAAGATACTTAATCAACATGCTCCAACCACAGTACTCAACGTTTATGTGAGCGCGAAAAGCTAAACAGAGTATACGATTATATGGAACCACGTTACAGTTGTCTAGTCTTGATTCACCTTTCATAATATGAACTTGTGTCTGTCTTCTTCGGTAGTGCGTGTGGCCATTGGTGTTAAAAAAATGTCTTGTGATTGTACATCTTTGGAAAATGCTTGTTGTAGATGCCTTTCTCAGTACACGATGCACTTGGATTTGCAACGCCACAGGGTCCATGCATCATTAGCTTCGACACGATTTTATATCCTTCTGGATCTTCCACGGGATCAGGCAACTCAGCAGAAATGTAGTCGTCAATCTGAGATGCATCTTGTATTTTGCTACTCGAATCAACCCATAGCAGTGTATGACAATGCGGTAAACCTCTTTTTTGGAACTCTATTGTATACAAAACTGCATAATAACAATAATAACAGAAGTCAGCCATTAAAAGCGATAACATTATAATTAAAATAAAGAATAAGCGGTAAACATAACCGGATGAACCTTACATGCAATGACAAAACCAAATGGCCTTTCAAACTTCAAAAAGTTGATGAAATCATTAACCTTTTGTTCGAACACTCTACATACAATGTCTGCCCTGTCGGTTGGTGTAAGGTGTGGATATTGTGACATGTAGCGCTTTATTTCTGGCCATTTAACATTACATCTGAAAGTAATAAAAAATTGCGGGTTTCCCAAGGATCTACAAATAGCGAGTGCATCGAAGTAATGATTGTACATGTATCGAGGCCCTCCAGTAAACGTTCTTGGTAACATGATCATTGATCCAGCCTGTATTCCTTCACGATCACCTTGCGAAATTGCGTCGTACAAACCTAGCAAGTAATCAGATCGAAGATCATTTTGACGCTTGCGTATAAAGTCCAGGCGACTCTGCTCAATTGCACAGAAGGCTGCAACAACATATTGCTGAAACAAACGGCCACATCTGAAAATAAGACCAAATCCTTTAACTCGTGGGTGCAACTGATATTTGTAATACGCGTTCATTGTGACTTTTTTACCCTTACCGCTACCATCTCTGGGCTTCAAAACTAACTCCGGATAGAATCCCGGTTCACCGAAAACAAACAACAAAGGAAACTGTAAAGACATATATGATTGATGTAGTTTGTTAATTCTCTGAGGATGACCGCCTCTGAACTCAATGATTACATCAAAGTCCGTCCGACTTTTTGGCCCATCTTCAAAAACTATCCCTCCCAAAACATCAGAAGTCGGGAATTCATATCCACGGGCACCACCCTTGTTATAAAGTCTAATTTTGAAGCTTGGTATTTCACCTGCATTGTACCTGTCACGTGCTGTTCTAAAGAGCCTCACCAAACCATTATGTTCATTGAGTACATGTATCAGGCTTTCAACAATTTCGGGGTTTAAAGTGTCTTCGTTTTGATGCCCAAAATTTCACAGCCTGTTAGCAACCTCCGCGTGCGTGTCATAAATATACAGCTGTAGAAACCCTGGATGGTCACCTTCGTCGGGACAAAGGGATCCAATCTGGTGATAAATCTAGCCCGAAACTTTGAAAACGTAAGGCCCTCTTCCTATGTTAACTGAATTGTCAACTTTTTCCCCGAAAGATGTCATCGCAAACATCTGATTGTAGGCTCTAATATGCTCCATAAAATGGGTGTTTGTTAAAAGCTGTTGAATAAATAGAGGAGGATCAGGCGTTGGAGCCATATATATTTTTCCTCCTCCACAACATAGATGGTATTCAGCTCGTATACCATAGTTGTTACTTTTAAGCCGCTCGTTATACCAAAATAGACAACCACAGTGGTAACATTGCTGGTTACAGTCGCTTAAATCTATATAAGACGGCGTTCGGTCTGCAAAAAATTAAACCAAGTAGGTTGTTAAAACATAGTTACAGATCTTTTAACAAATCTCCCTAATAAGAGTACATTTGAAGAAAACTAAAAACCAAAAAAGTTACCATGAGCGACTGACCGCCGCGGTGCATATCTACTCGAAGAAGACGCGCCAGACGTTGCGGATTGTAGACAACTCAATTCGACTATATGTTCATTCACAGAAGTCGAACATTCGTCTGAAACAGGCGCTGTTAATTACAGAGAGTATATAATGCCAGAAACTTTAATACAAATCAGATCTAAAGCATCAGAGAAAGGAATTTGAAAAAAATTATACCTTTATTGTGTGGAGACATAAGATCAATAGTGTTTGAACTATCTACCCGTGCGTGATCCTGATACGCATTTTCGAGTCTACTGTTTAGAAAAGGTATGATACCGGGTCTAATAACGCAATCCGTAACATTTAGACATAAATATGCATGGTTAACGGGTGCTATTGTAGAAGGCGAACCAACTTCAGTCCCAACACCTGACATAACATGAACACTAATATATGAGAATGGACGATAAAATGGTGACTATAAAAGAAAAAGTGAACGGAAGATATAATAACCTGCAGCTCCAGCAGTTGTTGTTTGAATCTGTCAATCTTGTGTGGTTTGCCGATCAAATGCATTGAATTCCAAATTTCTAAAACGTTCTAAAACTTTTGAAAGAGGGACGGTGGTTGTATCCAACACATGATGGCTGTTAGTTGACAAACGCACACTGACATTTCCTCTGTCTCCCGAAACAGGACGACGATGATCCTCATCATCTGTAGTTTGCCGATCAAAGGCCTTGGACCCCAAATTTCTAAAACGTTCAAAAACTCTTGAAAGAGGCACCATCGTTGTATCCAACACATCATGGGTCTCAGTTGACGAACGCATACTCACATTTCGTCTGTCTCCCGAAACAGTAACACGATGATCCTCATGATTATCCAACACCTGACGCTTCTCATTTGACAAAGGCGGGGTGACATTTCCCCCAATACTAACTGTGTAAACAGTCGGGCGTGACAATTCCCGCCTATGACCGCTTTGTTGAAAGGCAAAACTGTCTCCCAAAACAGAACCACCATCACCCTCATCGTCATCAGGATGTATGCAATCTATATGACTCATGATTTCATCCAAAAACCCACAAACTAATTTGAAAACTAATTTCAACGTTGACAATAATCGAGAAAGGGAAAATAGGAATTTAAAGGCGAAACCTAATAATCCTAAACCTAGAAACTAAGAGTCAAAGGATTGATTGAATTCAGAAACCTACGAATCAACAACCGGAAAAGGGAAAATAGGAATTTAGAAAGAAAACCTAATAACCCTAAACACACAAACTAAAAATTAAAGGATTGATAGAACCACAATATCAATACAAAAAGAAACGAAGATCGATACAACATTTAATCAACAAAGTGGAACAACAATCCAGTAACACTACTTTGAACAAAGAAAAACAACAATCTAACAACACTACTTACAGATGTGATTACGGCGGATGGAAAGAGCAGAAAAAAACTAACAAAGATATGTAAAGAGAAGAATATACATCCAAATAAGAAAGGTATATAATGAGATACAGATGGCATTCATGCATCATGAACATCTGTGTGAGAGAAACTGAGATACGTGTTTTACTGAGGGAGATGAGAGAATGAGAAAGTGGGAGAGAGGAGAAAATGAGAAAAAAGGAAGAAACGGGTCGGGTGCCATTAATGAGGCATAAAAGCCTCGGGGGAATAATCTTGGGTTTTAATATATATGTATAATTATATAAAAATCTAGGGATGTTGATCTGTTGGTTATCGGGTTGTTTGGTTAAATCGGTTCGGTTAATTTTTTTGGGTTAACCTGAAAATCGGACTTTTAGTTCGGTTTGGTTTTGGCAAATTCGGTTTGGTTATTAGTTTGGTATGTTTGTTTTCGGTTCGGTTCGGATTCAATATTTGGTTTTTTTGATTTTCTGCTCACCCGTCACCCCTATATAAATCCACCCACACAAAATTAATGTTATCTAAAGTTCAGGCCTTTAGATTGTATTTTATACTTGACCCAACTAAGATTAAATTAAAAACCAAAGCCATACTTTTTGAGCTAAACCTTAAACCTAAATATATGGTAACATACAATCTTATCTTTTCCTCATCCCCTAAACACATTCTCAAACTAGACGCCACCATAGATTTCTCCTAACAAACTGTATATTTAATCAAATCAAACAACCATCTCTTTCCTACTCAACCTGACCCAACATAAACAAATATACCTTATAATTGTTTCTTTATTTCAGAACACAAACGAATCCCTCAATCCCACTTTTCGTTTTATTTTCTTGATTAATATTTCGTGATTATAGGTTGTTTGTTCTTGGGCTTTGTTTTTCAAAAGATTAACAATGGGTTTGTATCAAAGATCTTTAAAGATCTTATAAGAACACTCAAATGACCAGGGATCTTTTATTTATCTTTTTTCTTTTCAGTTCTGTTGATATTGTCTAGTTGTATATATATGGTTAAGACGCAATCAGACATTACCGCCACATCTTACCGAGTAAGACGTCTAATCGTTGTACAGATTTCCATGTAAGTTATCGTAGTATCCTTCCTTCCGTCCCAAAATTATTTTTTCCCGACAAAAAACACACAGTTTAAGAAAATTGCATTTATTACGGTTTTCTCTTTTTTACTTTTTGACAGAATGACAGTTTTACTCTTAGCTAATTAATTAAAGTCTTCTTTAAAGTTTGTTATATTAATTTCAAACAAGGGCAATATAGTAAACTTGATCAAACTTCTTTATCTATTTTTAGTAGTCGGCAATTAAATTGAGACATAAAAAAAAAAACTCGGACAATAAAAATGAGACGGAAGGATTACTGTATAAGCTAGCAACACTTCATTTCTTTAATCCATGTGGGATTGAATTTTAAAATGCTCTAATTATTTATTTGCCTCAAAAGTACAAGTGGTAGGTGTTAAATGCCCCAAATATTTTCTGTTTCTCAAAATGCCTAAGGCGACCTGAGAGGCTTATGAGACTTTATAAAAAAAATTGACAAGTGTCATTTGCAAGTATAATTTGTGTAAGTGTACTATATATTTTTTTATTATGTTTTTTTGGAGACCCATGTATATTATACATGAGGCGACCCATATTCTTTGATTTTATACACACGTCCACGTCGCCGGAATCTGGTACTTTTCCGACGGAAGGTGTAAAGGTTGTTGTAAGTTACCGGGCAGCAGCAGCAGCAAACAGGTGGAACTAGTACATCCCGGCCGAAAGGGGCTTCGCCGGAATCGTCTTATTCTTCTTCATCGTCGTTGATTAGGTAAAAATTTATTTGTATTGTAGTGGATCTTGGTTGAATCAAAAAATAAAAAAATAGTCAAAGGGGTGTTTGGTGGATCTGGTGGTGGACACGGATTTGCTCCTGGTATTTAGCAGCAGTTAACCACCTTGGCGGGATTTCTGTATCGGTTTTAACTCTCGCCTATAAAACTTGCTGGTATTAATCATGATGTACTGGTAAACTTTAACCATGTTGGTTTTGTGACGTAGCTGATGTGGGAGGTCTAATGCAAAACATTCTTGAAATGGTGAGGCCTTTTGTGCGAATTATGTATATAAAGCGGGAAAAGGATTCTCTAATTGTTATGACGTTCAATCATGATTGATATGTTAAGTTTATTGTGAGTGAAAATAAATAAGTGGGCCCGTGATTTTTATTAAAAGAAATTTTTTTATACAATTAACTAATTTGTGATTGGTGAACATGATGTATCATGCTTGACCCAACTTTAGAGGATTCTAATCCAATAAAGCTTGGGATTAGAATCCTCTAAAGTAAAAAAAAAAAATACGTGAGGCAAACATTGATACATCATGCTTCACCATATCACAAATTAGTTAAATTGTATTAAAACTTTGCTTCTTTAATAAAAATCTGGGCCCAATTAGTATATTTTCACTCAAAATTAACACTTAACATGAACATCTCATGTTTGACACATAATTTACGAGGATCCTTTTTCCTAAAGCGTTGATACCTAGGAAAGACTTTTTTTATATGGTATTTGACTATCTCCCCATGTTTATACATCTTGTTCGCCAGTTTTACCCTTATGCTCAGAACGAGATTGAGCTTGACAGGCCTCTTCCGGCCACTAGTGCAAATCTTACTTGTTTCAATTTAGATGTTGAAAAAAAGTGAAATCGGACTTGAAGCAAACATAACTAAAGATTGAAATGCATTAAAAGATGACACTACGGACTTCTTTCCAACCGTGAAACCTCATAGGGTAAAAACCACAGGCAAGAAAAGATACGTTTCACTATGATGGAAATTAGGAATTACATCGTCTCTCTAATTACAAAGATTAACACTATCTCTTGTAATTAGGAGCTATACACAAACTCTCTAATAACCTCACACACTAGTAGGAGACACTTTGTTGTTATTTTACTTTTAGAATGGGATGCATCAAATAGACTTATATGCACTTTTATTTATAGTGTTAGTAAGATGCATGTTGGTCCATGTGAACATAAATAGAAATGGTTGGCGCCTGATATACTTTCATATTTGACAAATATGTTATTCCATGTGCATGCATGTGTATAGACATGCATTGTAGGCGCCTACATTCATCCTTATTTGACCATTCCACCGTACAATTGAATTGTAAGCACCTCCTTCTAGAAACCAACCTTTCTAGAAACCAATAGATATCAACAATCTCTCAGTTGAAGATTCGATTGAAGCTAAATCGATCTTCACACTCGTTTTTACTTCTTTTTACTTTTACTGTTGTTAACGTTTCTGCTAGGCCGCAATCGAGGGATCGACATCTTCATGACTTTGTCACAGTTGATTGCTTTTGACTATTATAATCTGTCACGTTTATCTTCAGTATCAATTTTCTGTGATTTCCATGGTTCTTCTTACACGTTTATCAATAACGACGTGATCTGAACTCGTATTTTCTTTGTCTTTGAATGGAAATGTGGATTCATCTGCACAGATACTACAGGCTACTCTGGTTGTCATACAAAACTAGAGTAAATTTTCCTCTTTGTTCGTGACTGAGTTCCTCAAAACAACATCCTTCAAACTATACTGATTATTTGTGGCTTAAGCAGCTGCAACATATTCTGCTTCCGTTGTTGACAGAGCCACAACTGACTGCAGTTTTGAAACCCAACTTACAGTTCCGGCAGAAAGTGTAAACACATGCCGTGTGGTTGATTTACTTCCGTCTCCCTGACTCACACTGTGAGTAATCTGGGATAAAATCATATTACCTTGACAGTTCAAACCAGGATTATCCATAATTATAATGCAACATGCTTGAGGTTTACTTTAATATATCTAAGGATCATCTTCATAGCTTCCTTAATGCTTTGTTATCCAGGTTCAGCCACTTCATGTACGAATCACTACTACAATGCATGTGCAATGTCTGGTCTTGTACAAATCATCGATTAGTTTGTTTTCTTCTTCTTAGAAGTAGTAGTGTCTTGTTATGTTAGTTTTACTATCTATGTAATTGGCTGAAATGTGAGATCCACTCACATTCATTATATCTAAACATTTTTTAGAGAAGTCTATTCACTGCGTGTAAATACTTTTACCCAAAAGAGGATCAAAAGATATCCTAAGACATGAGTATATACCGTTGTCATTGGAGTTCTGATACCTTATGTTTTGTTCGGTGTCTGGCAGCCTTGTTCTTGCATTAATCGTATCAAGATATTGTTAAACAACTCGTAGTTACACAAGAAAACATGTCAAATGATAGAATTTTTTTTACACTTTTTGTTGGAGTTAAAAGCTAAGTCGTCAATTAATGCATAGATTATACCAAAGTTATTAATGTTATATCACATGTGTTACACGAAATTTGGAAGTCCATTTAAGATTCATAAGTCTTAATCGAAGATGACAACGCGCTTAGTTAGATTGTTCGAAAGAATATGAACACTTCGCAACTCTGAAATCCCTGTTTGAATGTGAACAGTTGAACTCGACTTAGGCAGAGTCGTCTCGTGGGTTTCGGTGGCATTAATCAATAACAAAAAAGAGGCCTTATTACACTTGTAAACTAAAGAGAAATTGCATATAAACTTAAATTATATGGCTCATATATGTTTAATATTATACATATTTATATGCAAAACTAATAAAAATGTTGCCCTTTTTAAATGTAGGCCTTGTGCGACGTCACCTATTGCACACCTCTTCGAGACCCCTCTGGACTTAGGCTTAAAGACTATTGCGAGAAAACAAATGGCCATGGCGATCGATGATGTACACACTAAGACCAATGACTAGGCTTACTGAATTGCATAAACTAAATAAAATTAGATAAACTTAGCTACTTTAAATAATTTTTTTTTACAGTTCAACTTAATACTCTCTCCGTCATAAATTAATAGTCCATTTTTGTTTTTGTAATGTTCTAATTTAATTATTTACTACTAAAAATAGATAAGGAAATTTGATCAAATTTACAATCTTATCCATGCTTCAAATTATTATTACAAACTTTAAATAAGACTTTAATTAATTAGTTAAAAGTAAAATTGTCATTTTGCTAGAAAGTGAAAGAGAAAACAATAATAAATGAAATTTTCTTAAACTGTGTGTTTTTTGTCGGAAGATAATAATTTTAGTATGGATGGAGTATAACCACTGATTAGTTAATAAAGAGGTTTGCAGCCCGCGCTTCGTGATGGATGTTTACGTACGCGAGTTAAAACAAAGATTTGTATACATTGATTTAAAAAAAATTGTATACCATAATGGGTAATAATTTGATATCAAGTGTATGGTTTATAAACATTATAAGAAGTGTCATTATTTGATACCCATAAATATATACATTGTTAACATGTATCCAAAACACAACAAAATCATAGAGAATAAAGACAACCGCTAGTGTATAACTGGCATAGACTGGCAAAGAATGAAACAAAGGGAATGCTTACACTATGGCTGCAACCAAAATCAGATGTTGCGCCAACATCCAAACATTTCCCGATTCATTAAGGGCCTAGCTGATCATCAAAGCCTGTTTCTAACTACCGTTACTGTTACACATATAGATTCACGCCTAAAACATAAGATCTGGAGGCCAGGGATGATTAAATAAGAAGTAAGCCATGTTTATTAGTTTAGAGAGAGAAAGGGAAAGATGTGTGTGTTTTCTAGAGAGAGAAAGACACACACACTTATGAGATGTACAAATGGTTTCCTCCACCCTCCTATGGAAGTATAGGATGGTATATATACGCAAAACTATCCTAACTTGACATTTTTAGCCCTTGCGTATCTAACAAATAATAATCTAATGTAATTCCGTATTAGCCGACATATTTTAAGGCTAACAATCTTCCCCCAATATGTTGGCATACGGAATTACTTACAATGTTCCTATCAAGTACAAATACAACATAATAAAGACTTCGAAAGTGCTTCTAATGCTGAAGATGATGTTAGTGTCTTCTAGTCTTGATACTTGTACTCCATCTTGGATCTTCTATGTCTTTGACTTGTTCTGGAACCATTGTAGTATGCATGAGTTGGATTAACTTCCCCCTAATTCATGCAATGTGTCTTTAAAAGCTTTCTTTATAGACTTCTTTTTGGCGAAGTTTTTGAATCAGCTTCCCCCCAAACCAATATCCATATCTTGAGCAGATTCTGAAACATTGATGTAGTTCAAAAGATCTTCTAACATAGACATTTCAAGTGCGCAACTAAATTTTGTAAAAGAATCATCCCATACATGAAGTACACACTTTAACCCTTTTTCAAAGTTGAAACCGTAGCACCAGAATCAATTAAGATCTGGAAATGCACTTTTCTTCCTCAATTGCTACACCAAAGTCAACTAAGTTCCGAGTGTGAGCAATTTAATCCTCCGTGTACCTATTACATCAACTAATACTGCTTCTATATAGTATACTAACATTTGGTTTTAGTGAATATCTGTTTGGGGGAACACGCAAGAGATCAACAATAATTCTTCTCACGCATGTAGAATACTTCACAAACCATACTAAGTAAAGTAGTATAAACTACTTCCCCCTGGAAGTTGACCTGATTACATCTAAGTACATGTTTCCCCCCATGATGGTTTCGAACTCTCGAAAGCATCATTGACGTGTACGACCATATACTCGAGAAGTTCTTGTCATAAGCAACAATCTTGAAAAGTTACGAAAGACATTGAAGAACTTTGAAAGATTTTGCTGATACTGTGAAGTACCATTGACGTTCTGTAGCTTCAAATATCCCGTGAGAGTTGTTGATTGCATCTCAACCTTGTACTCTCTGGCTAACTTACCAACCTCGTATTCTGTCGGCTATTGCTGTGACCACATGGTGAAGTTTACCCGATATACCAAACTTGAAAATGAAGTAAAATCCCCCAAATTTGTTACTTAAGCTTGCACTGTTGTTGATTGAAGAACGGTGCAGAAGAAAGCCTCTAAGTACCCTATACCCAATCACAAAGTATATGAGAAGTACAACACCTCTTGAAACTATCCATATCGGCATCTGCGTGTGACACTGAGCACTACAATTTAACTCCTTAAAGTGATAGCTATAACCCGTGAGTACTACAATGTAACTCCTTACATCGGGTATAACCAGATAATCCAAGTCTCAATCATAATTGTATACGTTCAAGCAAGTCATCAATCGATAGATTAGGTTTGAAGAAAAGGGGTAGAAAATAGAAGGAAGTCTCGATGATGAAATAAGTAGACGCCTTTGTGAAACCCACTTCAAACTCAAATAAAGGACACCAAATAAACTTCGTGATCACTTGACATTTAATGTCCAAATTCTTAGCTGTTTTGACATTTTAGTGAATCTTATTCAGATCTTTTTAGATTAAGTGTTGTGTTTGCTTTGGTGTTTTGTTTTGATTTGAAATTGATTAATAGATTCCCAAATTTTTTCCAGGAAATTAGGTTTTCAAAACAAGGGTTTTCAGTGGCACAACTCGCTACTTTGAGAAAAATTAGTCAGCATAAAATTTGGATATGAGCTTAGGAAAAGGTCTTTAATTTCCTGTTAACTCGCTAAGATAACTCGCTATTGTCTTCTGCAAACTCGCTGATATGGCAAAACTTGGGCAGCATAACAACTCGCTAGAACTAGAGAATTTGTCTTCAAATAAACCTGTAACTCGCTAGACCTTGAAACATATAACTCGCTAGATTTCCAAGTCTTTAACTCGCTGAATCTTCTAAATCTCTAACTCGCTAGACTTTCCTTTATGCTAACTCGCTGCTACAAGCTGCCAAGGATGTCACTTTCGAACAAGTACACACGTCGTTTTCCACCTATTTGTCCTGTTCCTTTTTAAGCAAACAAACAAACACACCTTATGGCAAACCTGTACCTCGCTATCAAGAAATTCCCTAACTCTCTATATTGAAAAATGAGTTAAAACCACTTTTTGAACCACAATAAGCCACGAATAAGCTAGAATAAGCTATAAAACTTCAAAAGACACTGCTAGGGCTTGATACAAACACGAAAGTACACTCCTTTTCTAGTTTAGAAACATCAAAGACTTGAAAATATGGACAAATACGCCACGATCTATAAGCTTCAAATAATCTAGTTTCTAGTACAAATAAGCCACGAATTCAAGTGAAGTCAAGGCTAGAAACTAGTAGACATGGGAAGCTTAAAGCTTTAAATCAAATAAGCCACAACTAACACCAAGCCGTGAGCTTATGGCTTAAAGATAAGCTCAAAATAAGCTTCAAAAACCCACGAAAAAATAATAAACTAATGTAATTCTGTATTAGCCGACATATTTTAAGGCTAACAGTTACAACCAACAATCATACCGCTTCGAGAAGTTCTTATTCTTGAGTATCTTATCTGCGTGTAGAATAACCCACTTGATGTTCTAGACACTAATAAGTTGCTCAAGAGTCAGCACATATCATAAAGCAGTTCACTGCTACAATAATTTTCCTATAGAAACTAAATGCACCCAATAAGCCACCGAGGGATTTTCTTATTTTCAGTTTACGCCTTTTCATTTCCAATTCCACAAAAGTCGTTGATTAGTAACAGGATGGGCGTCCATAAAGAACTATGGGAAACCGAAGAGGTTACGGCGAGAAAATAGTTCGCACCGAATCACTTGTCACGACAATCTCTCCGGTTCCACATCCTTCTTTGTTAAAACGCATTCTACCGATGGTCAAGGCCTTTTGTGAGATTGAATGTGATAGAACACATATGAAATTCTCGCCATGTTCATATAGGTAATCACATCATCAGTTTAAATGAACGTATCAAGAAAATATAAACGTTTTCTTTTTCAAATAGATATAAGGCTTAGATTTGCAAGTAGCTATCATCATTGCCTTACTTTGTATATCGTAAAGGGACAGGAAAATATCAATGCTTGCAAGCAGAAGTTAGGCCACGATTAAGTTTAGGTAAAAAAAAATTACCTAAGTCTTTTAGGTCTTGAAAATTTGTTTGGCTCAGATACCCGAAACACGGCTTAAAAGGCAGCAGGCTGATGTGTATCATGATTTGCGACGACAGTGGTGGTAACAGCTTTGAGTGTATTTTTGTTTAGATACGCAGAATTGGTGTATGAACGGAAAATGGAAGAAGAGATGGATATAATATTCAGTGGCAGGATGTCTTCTGTCCGTTCTCGGTGCAACACAAACACAACGTATCAAAACGAAAATTCGTTTATGGCTGTTACCGTCACTGCCACGTCATTATTGAATAACTATGACTAAAAGATTTTCGTAAGAAATAATCTATTAGCTCAGATAAGAGCGTTTGTAAGTTCTGTCATGGCTACATACCTAATAGGTTTCCTAGCCAAGTTACAGGCTTTTACGTGTTTTGTTCAGACTGCTCAAATTCATCATTGCCTTATCAACATAGTATAACATGTAAATATACGCTAAGGGTTTTGTCATTATCATGTATGCCAAATTAGAAGCCATTTTCTATATTTAAGCACGCGTAATAATGCCAAAACCTCTATCACACTCGAAAGATCATTCATGCGTCCAAGTCAGCAATCAACACCCAAAGAGATATAATTTCAATCTTCAAATTGTTGTTGTTAACTTCTGACATGGATGCAGGGGTGTTCAATAGAGATGGATAACTAAGCTTATTCTGAAATACTGATCTCCAAAATACATGTTTCCCACATGATATTTCTAAGAGGAAAACAAAAAACAAAGTTAAGCCTAGAGTTGTCGTGCTAGAACCGGATAACAGGGTATTTTACCCGCCACAGCTGCAAACACAATATAATGATGCCACGCCAAGATGCGGCTGGGTGGTACCCAACATGGTTTAGCAATTGATAGGCAGTATGGTAAATTGGCTCAAAACATAGCTTAAGGTTCTAAAAAAGTATGTGTCGATCATGGTTGCATACCTAATAGGCTACCTCGCCAAGTCATAGACTTTCATGATTTTTATTAAAATTGCTCATATTCATCATCGCCTCATCAAGATAGCATGCAATTGGTAAGATATAAGATGTAATCAATGATCAGTGAATTTTGGGTAACAACCAACCACGTGATAAGGGTTTTGTCACTCTCAAGCGTGCCTAATTAGAAGGCATCTTCTTAATGTTGGCGCGCGTGATAGTGACAAACCCTTATCACAACCATGGCATAGCAGCATAGATAACATAGTAATTCCAGTAACAAACAAAGTAAATCAATCGACATGCATATAAGTTGTGTAATTAGCATTCAAATCGTATATGCGCACTCTTATACTTGAGCAGCCTATGTGTGGGTGTAACATCCAACCTAATGCTTTAGACGCTTATAGGCTGCTCAAGAATTAGCACAAATCATAAGGGGCAACATAATGGCTCTAAAATGTGAGTGCGAAATCAGACAAACAGTTAGTCGACCTGATATGGCTGCAAACACGATGTCGTGATGCCTCGCCAAACTACAGGTCGCTTTCACCTATTATGACCGAGCAAATAATTATAGTTGCAGAATGGTAAACAAACGTAAGCAATAATATCTTGATCACCATGCGGCACTACAACCCGTAACCAAATAAGTAATACAAAAATTCTATGCACATTTTTCATGATGTAAACAATGATCAGTGAATGTAGCATAACAGCCAACTACATGATAAGGGTTTTGTCACTGTCACGTATGCTTAATTAGAAGGCATATTCTTACTGTCGGCTTGCATGACAGTGACAAACCCTTATCACAACCATGTTGTAATATCATAGATAGCATAGCAATTCCATTAACAAACAACGTAAATTAATCGACATGCATAGAATCCGTGTAAAATAACAAATGAAAACCTTTAGTGACTACATGCAGAGACCATAACCTAGCTTTGGCTTTATACCAAGATGTCCAACTCCTTTTATAACACGCTGTCGGGTGTTTCTGTAGAATCGATTGCCCATATTAACATGGAAATCTTGAAAAAACCATTAAGGTCATATGAGCAGTTGATTCTGCAGAAACATCGAACAACATCCCATGAACATTGTCTCCTACTGTCAAGTCTCTTTTTGTTGGGTCATCTTGATGTGTGGTAAAACATGTTGATCCCACTTCAATAGATCGAATTCCTTAAGCTTGTTTAAGGATTAGTTATATTAGATAAATCTAACACAACTATAGTAAAAGCTTTGTTTGAATGTATTAAAGATTATGCGGAATCTAAAGTTTAATATTGAGAAGAATTATCAATGAAACAGTAATTCAAAACAAATAAGCTCTAATATTATTAATGATAATAATACGATTACTCTCAAAGTATTAGGGTTACAAAGACCTTAAAGCTATGAATTATATGACTAAGATTGATTTTGATACGTATAAAACTGTAGGAACCCGTCTAATGCTTCACTTCAAAACCCGAACAACGAATCAAAGAAACTAGAGAGAGAGAGTCGAAAATGAGAGTGAGATGAGAGAGAGTTGAGAGAGAAAAAAGATAGAAAAGAAAATTAGATTTAGAAAAACTAGATAT
>BQNB010134975.1:0-18231 GCA_026074375.1 Tanacetum coccineum | reverse complement strand
GCCTGGTGGCCCCCTTATATATCTGGGACCGCCGGGACCGCCCCTGGTGACCGTTGGATTTTTCTGCCTATAAATACTGCTTCATTCCTTGCAGAAAATCAGACATCTTTGCACGAAATTTTCTGATAACTTTCTCTCTCTAAAAATCTTCTTTCTCTCTCTAAATCTCTTGATCACTAACATTCTTAGATCTTGTTTCAAGTGATCTAATCTCTTCTTCTCATCTCTTCCGTCTCATTCAAGTGCAAAAGAAGAACATTCGTATTCGCCAAGAAATAAATTGTTATTTAGTGATCTCTCCTCTTTTCTTCTAAGTACCAAATCTCTATCATAATTATCTTGTGTATTTGTGTGATTCGGATTGTGTGTAAATCCGATAGCGTAGATCTAGTGATTGTGTATTGATTGTGAAGTGGTAGATTGGTTCTAGCTAAGATTTGGACTCGACATTTAGCTTAGTGTCAGAAAATAACTTAAACGACATGTAAACGGCTTTCTCCGCCTAAAGAGAGCTTGTTGACATAGTGAAATCTCGAGTAGGATACTCGTGGAGTAGAGTAGGGCAAAGAGGTGCTTTGTAGCCGAACCACTAAATCTTGGTGTCTTGGTTTGATTGTTCCTTTTCTTATCTCTTCATATTATTGTCATTGTTATTTAGCTTTAGTTTAGATTGTTATATTCTTTATTCATATTGTGAAATGGTTAAACATACAACTCGAATCTAAATATTTTGAAAGCAAAGTTTTAAAACGTAAAACGAACCTGTAAATTATTCAACCCCCCTTCTAGTTTCCACACACAAGCTCCATCTATGAAGCCAATTTTAGTTTTACCTTTAAGAGCAGTTTTCATAGCAGTGGACCACATTTTATAAATTTCAAAAGGAACATTAAAATGATCATTAGCTTACAAATATAAATGATTACTATCATCCAAACTACTAATAAGAACTTCATCCATAATAACGGATAAAATATCACACCAAGAACCAAATAACAAGCTAAACAAATAAAGACAAACCAACAAAGAAACAGATAATAAATAAAACAAACCACCAAGAATTAAAACCACTTAGTCAATCAAAGTTCTCAGGCTTCCTTGCCACTTTAGTGGTAGGTCAAGGGCTAACAATTGACTAAGTAATCAAGAATAACAAAGAAACACCAAACCAGAACAACCAACCACCAATCTCAACACCAACTTCACAATAAGGCCTCTACCTACCCTCTAGTAGTCTCAGACAAAGAAATAACGAAACAAAGAAATAAGACATAAGGTAAGAGAGGTGTTATAGAGCCTTAAGAGCACCAGCGGAAAACAAACTCCCTCCTTCTTGACTCACTTAGTCAAGAAGATATAGAAATACCTAGAATACAACCAAGAGTCACCAAAACAAAAACCCCCAAATGAGTTAAAATTAAGGTTTCAAGATAAAACCTTAATTTAACCAAATCTAGTGATTAACCAACCAAAAAACCAATTCAACCTCCAATATACCAAATCCAACCACCAGAAAGCCAATCAACCTCAGAAATCAAGACACCCCCAAAAATCAGAACCCCTAATTTTTCAATCGATCAAGAACTAATAATCGAATGACTTCTAGGTATGATATTATGTAAAAACTATCAAGAACAATCAACAAACACTTTATTTTGCACTCAACCAACCTCCCACGTGCTTATTTTTATTACTTATAGAATAAAAAGATAAGTCCACAATCGGGTGCTTACCAAACAATACAAAAAAATCTATGTTATCCCCCTAATAGATGTAACACAATCTAAACAAGATCACACTTACAATAAAACCTCACTACAAACTCTCGTAACTACCAGACTAATATCAAGATTAAGATCAAGATTATCTAACAACAAACTTATAACCAGACTTTACAAAACCCTAATATTGAGAGAGAGAATAATATCTGATGAGAGAGATACAAATAAACTAAATGAGAGAAAGAGCTGGGTAGGTGGTTTTATATATGCCCATTATTTACACTTCAGCCCCTCTAGAACTGGAAACGTGCTAAACACAAATAAGCAACCAAACTGTTAGAAATATGTGCAGATTTAGCCCCTGCACATATAAACAAAAAATAAGCCTACTATATATCAGATATATTCAACACGAGAATTTAAATAAGAAAAACCTTTGTGAGTTCATCATAATTCGTTGAAGGCCATATTTAGTCCGCATAGTACGAGCAAAGTGTTGTACAACGGGAAACGCCAACTTCTCGTTAATAAAATAACCATATAATGTATTAGAACAACGATTGTTTACCTCCTCGACTAACGATTGTGGAATGATCAAATCAGTGTTTTTTATTGTTTCACTTGTTTCGGTGAGACGAAGTTTTACTTTACTTGTAGAAGTTTCAGCCTTCATAGCAGTAGTATATGATGAGGTAACTTCAGTCACATTCATCTCATAAGTAGCTCCAGGATTGCCTCCCAAGGACGAGTTTACAACCTCAACGTGACCATCATTCGAGGTACCACCAACAATAGCTAGCAATATTTGAAGCATCATGAGAAGGTTTTAATGGTTTCCTATCATCACCCACTAACACAATCTTTCCTTCAAGCATTTGACTCTCAAAAATCACGTATCTTTGCAGCTAATGAAGTAGGGGTTGAACCACCAAACGCCTCTGATAAGCTTGGGAATGATCCCAATCCATCATCTTTTCCTCCTTCTAAAACAATCGAATTAGAACCCGAGACTGAATCGGTTTTTCTCCCATCATTTTTCTTATGATTTCTAATTCAAATGACTCTCAGGGGAGTTATATATGTTTATTTTTACTAGTTTTAATGCCCGTGCATGCACGGGGTTTAAACATTATGTTTTTTTAAATATATATAATTTTTATTTTTTCTGTTTTATAAGTTATGTATAGAGTATTATAGAAATTATATGAAGAGAATAAATTTATTAAATCTTTTATAAATTACGTAAGTAAGATAATTAGTTATATATATATATATATATATATTGATTTACATGTTTTTTGATTCGATATTGTAAGCCAACTAATCCTAGCGAAACTACCCTTTTAAGTAGCCCGGAGTCGGCTGAAGTGAACCTCCGAAGCCACAAGGGGATTAATTTTCTCCTCGTTATATTCGAACCATTGTCTTCCACTTTAGAAAATATGTCAATGAAATAAATATTTTTTTAGAAAATCAATTGTTATAATTTTAGTACGTATTAAACTAAAAGAAAAGAAAATGTAATTTCTTTCAAACCCATCAATGAATAGCTAGAAAACTTTTTTTCTTTATATACGATAATTTATGTGCTTCGACGTTTTTCTATTCGGTTATACAACATGATTTTATACCGATAATGAAAATTCACTAAAAAGTCTTAGGGTAGATTTGAGATGTGATTAAATAATGTTAAATCTTTGTTTGAAGTAAGAAGTATTTGCGTTTGTTGTATTTTAAAATATAAAGTCTAGCGGTATAAAGTTTAAGGGGTTATTTGTTTATTTTTCAAAATTATAATATAATTTGTAAATTTATAAATTCACTTAACTCCATATAATTTATGTAAAATTAAAATTAAACCACTAAAGTTTTTTTAAATACCTCCTCTTTTTTCAAGTTTTTGTTTTCATAAATTTGACACATATATTTTTATGTGTTTTTTTCTACATCAAAATTCTCCACCAAAATTTTTTAATCTTGACAAAATTAATTCAATTTTGACTTTTTATTGACCAATCAGAATGCACGATTTTGCCTACATGGCAAAATCAGGCCATCTGATTGGTCCAACTTTTTAATTCATAAGATTCAATTTGATAGAAAACTCCGAAATGATGTAATTCTTTTATTATATAAAAGATTTTTCACACATCAAAAGTGTTTCAACAATACATTACAAGTTAAGAAGTCCAAGAGTGTTTCTATAATGATCAAAAAATAAGACTTGTAGTGGAATAATGGATGGTTACATGCTGATCTCAAATAATGGGAATTATTGGAAGGAGTGTTTGGGATAAGGGTATGTCAAGCAGAAATTCATGGTATTGACTAGAGTTGTTCTGTTATTAATAAATATATAACATATTGTGTTTTTGGAAGGCCTTTGCAATGATCAGAACCTTGTAATTTGGAGTTATCCTCGGTTAGACTCCTTATGTTCTCTTATATAAGTTTATCGGCCTTGGGAGGGGCTGATTACTTATTATGGGTCATTTTGGAGTTTAGCACAGGATGATGTTCCATAAGGTAGGTGTCTAGTATTGCAGTAGGGTAAAAGGCAGGGTGAGCTATGCATGGTGACCGGAATAGGGGATGTTTGCATTCTCTATGTCCAATCCATGTGTAGCTAAGGAGGATAGGATGGATTTATATAAGGGTATGTGTTTTTGTCCTAGTGATGCCTTCACCTCTGTGTTCTTTATTCCAATGCTTCAGTTTGGATGTTGGGACTCATATGAAGGAAATGTAGCTAGGATGAAAGATCCCCTTATATATTGTGAATGGGGCTATACACTGCACAATGATGCCTTCTCTTATCATTCATATGCCATTGTGGATGATCGTTGAATGGTATATGGGTGATTAGAGCTTGAAAATGTAGTTGTGAGGGTATGGTGTATTGGTGCTTTATGGTGAACTTCATAAGGTTAGATATGTGTCTAATCCTATCTCTGTCTATGGGTTCATTCAGAGATGAATAAAGTCTTGCATCAGAGGAATGTTGTTATATCTGTTAGTATGAGAAGGTTATCGGATAGTGTTATGTTTTGTCTGCTGTCATTAGTTGTTGTATGCAAGGTCAGGCATGTCTGTACCTTGGTTCTATTTGTGTAATATTTTGTAATTAATGAAAAGTTCACCTTGCAACAAAAAAAGTGTTTCAACAATATCAGCATGACTAAAAACAACAAACTATCTCAAACATCTCAGGTGGACGAACAACATATCAACAACATGTGTTTTATTTTGATTAAGACACAACTAATAAGCCTTAAATATATTCCAAACTTAAAACTTGCACTCTTGTAGATAATCATCTTGCCGGTTCATCAACAACTTTAGCCTCCAGGTTTTTCATCTTGACAACTTAGCTCTACGCACACTTAACATATGTCCAGGTTTATTATCTTGGAAACGGGTACATCCTTTACCTGACACAAATTCTAATATTTTTTTAGAACAAAACCAACTAATTTTAAAGGAAGCCAGCTTTTTTGGAAAGTGTGATATAGTTTTATTTTTATTACTTTTTCGAGGAGCAAAGTTTAGTATAAACATAAAAAATATTTAAAGGAAGCCAACATTTTTGAAACAGTGATTACTTACTTGCAATTCCAATGCCATCTCAAGTTGTACTAGAACATGTTGTGCTGTTGGTCGTTTTTCCCTATCTTCATGTAAACATTGGTAGCCAATCGCCTGAAATATGGCCAATGCTTCCGACACGATTTGGTTCTTTAATGCGTTAAACACAACCTCGTCTAATCTTCCTTCCTCACGACGCTGTTTAACTAAACTCTGTAGAAACTGATTCTCACGTTTCTTGATCTCATACGTTGATTTCCCATACAAGATCTCAAATAAAACCACACCAAGCGAATAAATGTCAGATTCTTTGGTTAAGAAACGTGATTTTTGATATACTGGGTCCAAGTATCCTGGCGTGCCACTAGCATAATCGATGACATAGTCTGTTTCATCATTCTTTGTATATATTAACGAAAGCCCAAAATCAGCAACTTTTGCCTTCCAGTCATCAAAGAGTAGAATGTTAAAAAAACCCGGTGCAAATTCACTAACCAAACTATCGAAATTCCGTCACCACTTCCTTTGTGATAATGTCCGAGCAAGGACATATCTCTCAATCGAAAAAGTGCCCATAAATGTCTACAACATCGCCAACAGTCTTACGAAACTACCCCTTAAACGTAATCGTTTAACGATCTACGTCTTGGTTTAGAATGATGGAAACACATTCCATAAATCATATAGTCCGCTTCTTCCTTCTTCTCTGTCTTAAGTCGAGTCCATTTTCCATTCTATGGTCATTGACAACTTGAAATACTTCATCCGAAGTCTTTAAGTCATTTTTAATTCGCGAATGCAAATAAAATGTCACTAGAAATCCTCTTTCGTAATAATTTTATAGTCAAAAACTAGTTCCACAACCTTCACTGAGGGCGGACCCCATACCATAGGCGGCCCCCCAATATATTTGGGACCACCAGACGTTATGGGACCGCCAACAGCAGACTCCTATATTTTACACTTAATCAAAATTTTCAATTCACAAAACCAAACACACCCTTTACCTGCTGCAAGTGACGAAAACGAACAAAGACACCCAAAAAAACTCAAAATCAACCACTAAAACTATAATTGAAGATCAAATCAACACATATAATCATTCACAACATCTTAAAGATCAAAATGATAATCATTCATAAATTTTCTTTCAATTTGAGTCTAGGGTTCACGATGAACACTAAAAATAAAATTGGCGGATTTTTTTTTTTCTTCAATTTTGTACAAATTTAAAACGACTAATACACTAACATAACAATAGCTCCCCGTAGACATAGCATTTGGATACATTAGTGAATTTGTTAAAAAATTGATTTCGAACCAAAACCCTAATTTTATTTTCAAAATTACTCACGTTAGAAACATAATGAAATTGTGGTTATGCATCGTTAATACAACTTAAAAATATTTTCAAACACATCAAAATTATCTCATGATACAAATTCGAGATACATAAATCATATGGTATTTTTCGACTTGTTTGAATGAGCAAAATCAAATTAAGGAGCGTTTGGGTCAATTCTTAGGATTTTATCTCTAGGTCGAGTTAATCGTTACTTCATATTTGTCACATTTAGGCACACACTAGACCTCTCTTTAAATGAAGGAACCTTACTAAAATTATCTTTTTTGATTCTAGGTGAAATGACTTTGGAAGATGAATTACGGTATACTAAATCATATGTTCCAACAATCTCAAATGAAAACTATATTCATGATATCTTAAACCCGATCGATTCAAAACCTAAATGTAAGTCAATTCCATCGAAGTCTCCTGTATCTCGAATCCACAAAATATGATAATATTCAAAACTTTTTTTCAAAATTATCAAACTGTTGAATTATATAGAACTTTCAAGATAGAATATGTCCAAGATTTCTACTCGAAATTCTACTTCTCAATAGGAATCACCAAAGATGATGATCAAAATGTCCTTTTATAAAACAATCTGGGCAGCAATTATAAATAATATTTAAATTTTCGCTCGAGTCATTTGCCTCGATTCTCTCCATTCCATATGAAGGAGAATGTTCTTACTCTGAAGAATCATCTCTCGATTCTTTGAAAACTAATCAAGAGTCAAACACACCGTATCAAACACACATTCCAACACCAAATGAAATTATTCAATCAATCACAACAACCGGACAAACCATTTTTCCAAATAAAATCCTCAAAGAAGAGCTTCGTCATGACATGAGATCTTGGAACAAATCAGTCCAAGTATAATGCATTTCCGGCACACAAGATGAACCACCATTTCTTTCTTGCCTTCATCATGTCACAATGATGTATTTGTTACATTTCTAAAATACTCTCCTTTCAACTTTGCCTACTTTCTAACCAAACGAGTTAAAAAGATTAAAAATAGAACCAAATTCTCCAATGCCGATAATGGATTAATTCTAAACGTCTATATGAATCACATCATTCAAAATTAATCCTCATCTAAACGAAAATCAAAATATATATCATCATTTGGCCCATGCCATAAAACCTTAGGTTCATCCTAGTCCATCTTCAGCAATTTATTTCCATATCCTCAGAAGAAGCATCACAATGATTCAAAATTCAATTTAGAATGATTCTATCAAGAATTATTGCTAGACATAAAAACCCCGTGCTATTATTTAATGCAATGTAAATAACGTTCTATCTCAGTCATTCTAGTATGTATATAACTTGCCTTTGTCACTATTATTTCATGCTTGCTACATGATACTTTATAGATATTAATGTCATTTCTATGTTTCTACTTGGCCCCATTGCATGAGTTTCCCTCTTTTTTAGCTAGATTATGTGATTCTTGAAGAAATAGAAGTGCCACAATCATCCTTCCATCCCACTTAAGTTATTCTGAAAACAATTAACTTTTGGAAAATTATGTAAACCTCTAGAGAACGGCCCCCAAAAATTAAGGGCGGCTCCCAATATATATGGGACCGTCGAAGGATTATGGGACCGCCATCAGGGAACCATGAAATTTTCCTGTCCCCTCTTTTTTGCAACTTTGACTCTATTCTCCTTAGGTCCAGCCATTCTTTCCTTTATAGACAAAACACTTCCTGTAATCTTCATTCTCCAAAACCATGCCTTTCCCAAAATCCTCCTATATAAGATCATCATTCTTCTTCATCCCAATCACATCTTCACTTCTAAATTTTTCACCTCTCCTTAATTTCTCAATGTCATTCCTCAAAAAAATCCCCTCAGTACTACTCAATAAAAAGACCAAAGGGCCATTCTCGAACCTTGGAGACAAAGTCATGGTCTTCCTCCTTCACCACCTTCTCCTCTACCAACTAGGACTACTCTCACCTCTCCTATCTCAAATAACTCTCTCTCATTACTCTTTCACCCTCACAAAAACCAACTCAAAACCTATATGAAATTCATCACCATCTAATCAGCTAGATGTAATTCTCCACAACAATTGAAGCAGAAATCCCCTCACCATCCTACCTCACCATATATCCCCTCCACCCTCTTTAGATCAAGTAAACTTTCAATTAAGATTTGTCATTGTTGATTGGATACCTGAAATCTATTCGATACATTAAAAGATGACCTCAATCATTTCAAATCTCTCATCATTGGTCCTTCCACTCAATTTCCATCCTCAATAACAACCTCCTCACCATAATTAAGTAATCTCAAAAGCTTAATTTCACCTAATAATAAACAACCCCTCTTTTGATTATGGCACCTTCTACTCTTCAAGAACTCACTAGTGTAGATCTATGCCTCATTATGTCTTTATCTACTTTTTATCGTAATGAGTTTCCTAATTGTTGAATGAAACTCTCTTTTGGTGACCTAAATATAATGTGTTGCTTTGAAAGATATTTGTCTTGCACTTGTATTCTAACTTTGTATTTAGTAAGCACACAATTTTCGTAAGATCGAATCCATATGGTGCCTCCGAACAAAGGGAGCATACATCAAGTGGGAGTCTTGATATCGTCGATTTCTTTCTATCTCCAACAACATCGACGATCATTTACCCTTTTTGAATTGACAAAAAGGAGAAATGGAACAAAACTCATTAATAATGTGTAACTATTAATTTTATACAAAATGAGTTTATATTTTTTCATCATTAAAAAATGGGAGATTGTTTATACAAATAATGTCTAAAAACGTTATTTATATTTTTCGACCTCTCAACGTTTTGATAATAATAAAATGTAAAAACGTTTACGATAAAATTAAACGTGTACAATTTATTAATCGTAAAATTTCATTTCTAAGATTAGTATTCACTTAAGGTATGAACAAACAAATCATTAAGCCATGATTAGTATCAAGAAAATATTTATCTCTATCCATACACTTTACAAAAATTTTCACAAAATTTAATATACAAAAATATTTTTCTAATTAAAAGAAAAGTTTTATTAAAAACTTAAAATTTAAATTCAAAATATTTCCAATACGAAACTTTTACAAAAACCAGAATACAACATTTCCCCCGAAAAGACAAAAAAAAAAGGACAAGGTCCTACCCTGCGGCCCCCTATTTATCTGGGAACCGTCGGGAAGGGAAATCTTTTTATAAATTATTTTAACAGTTCTACTTGAGGACAAGTAGAAGTCAAGTAGGGGATATTTGATAACATCAAATACTTAATACTTTTTTAGTATCAAAATGCTTGTAATTATTGTATAAATACCTGAAATGATACTTAATCACTTCATATTTCATTTATAGGATGAACACGAGCATTGGAGCAAGAGACGTGGAATTTAGACATGGAAATCAAGCATATAAAGGACCTCAAGGCTAGTTATGGCGTAACCACCCCGCAGGAGTTACGCTATGACCAAGATTAAAGAAGAAATGAGTCAACACCCCTATTACGGCGTAAGCACTTCGTTACCATTACACTGTAACACATCTCGTTAAAGAAGGATGACTCATCCTAGTCATGCTTACGGCGTAACTTGGGCACTAGGATTACGCCGTAACATGTTTTAAGCCTGCATAATGGAATTCTACATCAGCATGGTTACGACGTAACACATACATAACGGTTATGCCGTAACATAATTAATACTTATTAATAGAGCCCTCATTTGGCACATTCGAAATCAACCCTTCCATAGTATCAAGGGGCGAACCAAGCTTCCATAGGTCGAAGAACTCCACCGGAAGTCCATGGGAGAAGTCACTTCATTTAAGTTTGTATTTAATCATTCTTAAACGCATACTGTAAGACTGATGATGATTCAATCCATTTTTCCTTTCATTTACTCTTGTTGTATTGTTACCATGAGCGGCTAAGCACTTCTAGTGCTAGCCTAGTTATGAATTTACTGTTGTTATGTTGAATGCTTCCTGTTTAATTATAGCTTTATTAGATATTCTTATAGTCGGTCATTGATCCCTGAGTTTGGGTAGTGTTGAGGGTGATTTAGATCCTGTTAGTTATGTAATTAGGCGGACTTGTTAAACATGGGGTTAACATGGTACTAGGGTACGTTGGCATCTATCCCTAGTGTAGGAATTTATCCAATTACCGCCTCTATCACATTAAACACTTAAAAAGCACATAAACTCTTTTAGAGATGGTTTATAATCTATCTAGGTTATGGACATGTCTTTAGGATAGTTGGGATTTAATTACTACAACTTGGATGCCCTACCTTTGTGACTTACAAGGGATTCAGGATCGCAGGAAGTGTAGGGCATACCTCAAATGCCAATTCGGCTTTGTTGATATTAGAACCACTAATAAAATGATACTTAGACATTGCACAAGAAATACATGTCATAACGTTAGCAATGAAATAACTAGGCTAGCACGCTTTTCTCCCTAATCACTTCTATCTTATTTACTTTTCGCGATTTATTTTCCTGTCAAGATTTTAAATTAATTCAAAACCATTTTCAAAACGTGAAATAATTAAACTAAAACTAATACAACTTAGCTCTTGGACAACCTCAGATTTACCAAGTCTTGCACTACATACGACCGGGTTCTCTGCCCGTTAGTGCGTGTAGACATCGGTAGACGAGTTTTATAAATTTAAAACTTGTAAAAATTATTTAAAACAAATAATGCATCAAGTGTTAAATCACATATGATATTAGTGTTAAATATTTTTTTTAATGGCGGATTTATAGAAACTAGCAAGTTCCTAGAAAGGAATTACAAGCAAAGTGTACAAGGATTTTTCATCCAAGTAACCAAATTTAGTTTAGAATTACATCGATTAAAACATCAATTAAAAGAAATTTGAACCAAGACATCAAAAAGAAACTTCCTACGCGGATTCGTAGCACCAAAAAGCAACTAATTCCTGAAGCGCTAAATTAACCACCACTTCACATAACAAACACCTTCCAAGATCTCTTGCAGCCGCATAGAAAGCCGAGAGGAATTAATCCATAGAAGCCAATCATCATAAGAGGCTAAATCAATGTCCTCGAGCTCCCACCAACGCATAAAATCATAATTAGTTCTAATAAAATCACAAGTAATTCGATATTAGTGTTAAATCACATATGATATTAGTGTCAAATCACATGTGATTTTATACGAATATTTTAAATTAGTGTGTAATCACATGTGATTTCTTCATGCAAGTTTCAAAAAACGAAACACCAACGCATAAAATCACAAGTAATTCTAAAAAAATCACATGTAATTCGATATTAGTGTTGAATCACATATGATATTAGTGTTAAATCACATGTGATTTTATACGAATATTTAAGTTAGTGTTTGATCACATGTGATTTCTTCATGCAAGTTTCAACAACAAAAAAACAAAAAAAGTAAAAAGATGTGAATAAACGTGAAAAAAAAAGTTTGTCGAAAGTATATCAAAGTGCCCTAATTAGATGCTGGTCGTGACGGTATAATTTGTTTTGCCTATGATTAACGGTTCATGAGATATTTTAATTATAAGAAATATATGTAATAATAAAATGCTTTTAATCTCATCTATTGGATCAAAATGGAGATGGATGGTAGGGATGAGTCCTCTGGAATCCAATAATTTATTGGTATCCAAAATAACTCTCCTCTAAAATTATATACATATAGAGAAAGTGTTTCACGTGTAAGAGAATGTGAGGCTCTTTGTATATGTGGTAATGATGATGTTTTTTTTGAACAGCTATTTATTAAAAACCACTAGCAAGAAGCTAGAAATTACAACGAAACAAGGTTCGGATTTTTAAGCCAATCATTCAAACTAAACAAGGCTTTACATCTATTACGACACCAATAAAAAGACCGAGAAACAATATCTTCAAACATCATCGCCCTTGGTGGAGATTCCGCTTCAAAAATATACTTATTACGATATGACCAAACATACCACCACATTACGTAGAAAACGCCTTCAAGAACCTGCTTATGCTTAGAATCTAGACGAAGATGCACAAGCCAATTTAACCAATCTTCATATGAATCGGCTTCTATGTAAAAAACATCCCACCAGCGTGTTATCTTACGGATAATATCTCTTACCATGTGACACTTGAAAAATAAATGACTAGACGACTCCACCCACTATGACAAATAGAACACGTAATAGAGTCTATAGCCATACCTCTTCGAGAAATGTTGAGACGCGTCGGTAACGAGTCGGTCTTAACTTTCCACGCAAGAACATTCACCTTAATAGGAACTGATTTTATCCACCGTGTCTTTGTAATTACGTCCGGCAACATTTTATCGTCTAACATCTTTCTAACAGAAGCAACAGAGAAGTCACCCGAACTCTCCAACAACCATTTCCATCTATCTGACAAAGGAACGAGATTAACGTCATGGACCTGAACCAATAAAGCTCCATATTGCTCCTGTTCGACACCACCCCTAGGTTTACGACGCAACGAAAAATCCAAACTGGATTGAGCCAACTTCGTACCAACCTTCACATACTTACATGTCTCTAGAGCATAAATACGAGGATATAAATCTTTAAGAACAGTATTTCCAATCCATTTGTCCTCCCAGAAAGCGGTTTTGTCTCCATTTCCCAACTTCATTTGCATACAGTTGAGAAGGTTGATGCCTTGTTTCTTCAAAACATTGATTTCATGCACTATGTCCATCCAATATGACGGATAAGCAGAATTCACTTGCTTCCCCACTTTCCCATCTTCTCCATGAATCGCCTTAATAACCCTCGACCATAAAGATGTATTTTGAGTAAAGAACCTCCACACCCATTTGAACATAAGACCTCTATTCAATGCGTATAAACTTGAGACACCAAGGCCACCTTTCTCTTTGGAAACCAACACGTTTTTCCATTTAACCCAAGACGTTTTCTTACTATTGAGGTCATGACCATTAAAGAAGTGGCTGCGAATGGACTCCAACCTGCGAAGCACACTCATAGGGACTCTAAAAATAGACATGTAATATACAGGCATGGATCCTAAGATCGACTTAAGTAGAGTTAACCTTCCTCCAATTGAAAGCGTCTTCATTTTCCACTTAGATAGGCGAGCATGCACTCGATCCACTAAGCTTGAATCCGATGCATTGAACCACCCACTTTCGAACCTAAGTAGGAAAAAGGAGTTTTAAGAATAAGGCAACCAAGTTTTGAAGCTGCTTGCTTAACTTTTTCATCATCCACAAGAACCCCCATAAGTTTACTTTTGCTCATGTTAATACGCAAACCTGACGCGTGAAAGAAACAATCTAGAACATGAACAAGCGTATTAATATTGCCATCGCATCATTGTCCCACAAAAACCGTGTAATGATGATGTTAATATGGCGTTGCGGGAAATCTATGAGAAACCCATACACACATATATACATCCGGAGTGTTCCGAAGAGACTTAGCTTCCTGCATCTTAAAAAAAATACCCCATTCACTATATCTATCACAGCTGCTATGTGCAATCACCTAACTAGTAGTAAACCAAGTCAGCTTCCTACATCCTAAAAAAATACGTCATTCACTATATTTATCACAGCTGCTATGTGCGATCACCTAACTAGTAACTAATAAAAGATATACTCATAGTCAAAAGTGGTTCTTGTTAAATTATTGGATTCAAATGAATATAATCAACTTGGTTTTCAAGTGTTTATAGATAATTTTTGTTTTGTTATTTATATATTTTCTAATCCTAAAGGCATCCACTATGATGAACCTCTAAAAAATTTATACATTTAAAACTTTATCAAGTTATAAACATTTTCACATTATAAACCTATTTCTACTATGGATAAACTTATTCTTAAAGTTTTTCATACCGTAAAACACAACCAACATTTTTTTAAAAATAATTAAAAAGAAATTAAAAAATTGTTTAGATCTCTTTGAGATCTTAGACCTTTTCATTTCACCTAGGATTGAAATGGTTTCTTACTATGATTCACAAATTTACAAACCTCTTCAAAATATTTTAGACATACTCATAAACCACTATAGTGGATCCCTCTAATAATCAATACTATAAATTTTTAAACAAGGACACTGGGTTTTTATTTTAGTGACGATTGTATAGTCTTGGGCTTCCTAGCATATGGGTGGGGCCCAAAACGACTCGGACAACGGTGGCATGTGAAACGCCATCGACAACAATATAACAAATGAAAAAACAAAACATCGTTCATGTTTAAGAATATTTGTGTTCTCTAAGGTACCGATAAGTTTATTATGGTGCATACTAATTAAGTAGTTACGTTTAAATAACATCTGTAATAAAATATGTTGTATGTCATTATGGTGTTTTAGTTGGGTATATATGGAATTTTGTACAAATTTATTTTAGTTGGGTATATATGGAATTTTGGGTAAATATATGTAAAGCATGTTTTGGGTAAATATGTCATAATAGTGTTTTAGTTGGGTATATATGGAATTTTGTACAAATTTATTTAAGCATGCTTAATATTGTTTTTTGATACTACTTATTTATAGAATTCCGGACAAATTATACAATTAATCTTGCTTGTTTTATTCACCATATAACCCTAATATTTGAGACATAAGACTTTTTGACGTTCGAATTTTATTAGTTTGGTAGACTGAATTGTGCTAAAGTGAAAGTCGTTCTAAAAGTTTTGGTTACAATGTACCAAGATTTCATATAAGGCTCGTGAAAATGAAATTTTTAATAAATTGCACAATTTTTGTTATCTTTACGCTTTTCTTGTATTAACCAACTCGTAAATTTAGCATATCCATTTACAACATATAAATCCGAGAGAACCTAATTTCTTCTATTTATGCGAATATGAAAGTTGAAATTATAAATATTTTACTTTAGCCAAATGGCTAATATGTACTGTAATGAACTGTACTATATAAGGACTATGACATTTCATATAGAAACATAGGGGCTGTTTCTTTTTTTTCTCCTGTTTAAAAAAAGTGTCTTTTTCTATAAATCTTATTGATTGGTAACTCAAAATGTATGAATAGATACATTTCTTTTTTGTGCTTAATGAAACATCATGATATTAGTAAATGACTTTTTTACCCACACATCTATATCTTGTTAATCAAGAACTCTCACCTGAAACTTCTAAATCCAGAAGAATCACAAATCAAATTATAATAACAATACATTAATATTCGGTTCCAACCCAGATAAAACCAAATTCATCAATCATAATTAAACCTTAAAATCCCTTAAACTTAACTTATTATTCACAATCTCTAAACCAAAAATCTCAGTTCTTACCTATATCAAATCACATAAATCATTAAATCAAATTTGGATTAAATTCTCATATGAAATATTATTTCAAATGGGGTGTTTGGATCTAGGTTTTTAGAAGATAAATGAACGGAGGTGTTGGGGGAGGGTGGGACCGGTGGTGAAAATAGAGGCTGGTCGACGACGTGGAGGTGAAAATACGGTGAAGGTGGAGCGGTGGCGGCAGACCAATGTGGTAGTGATGTTGAGACCTACATGTGTAATATAGATTGGGGGAGAAGAAGATAATGTTTGGTGAAAATATGTGTAAGAGAGATAATAGGGTATAATTGACTTTCTGTTTAAATTGTGCAACCTGTTAGTGAAAAGGTGAGGTTTTTATGTCAATCTACATCTAGGAAATTGTTTTGTATTAAGCAAAAAAGAAACACAATTTTGATCCTGTGTGAATAAAAAAATGGTTACCAAACAGCCATTAAGCAAAAAATAAACACCCCCATACTATGCGATACTCATGTGATATTTTTAGGACATAACCAAGAGAAATAAAAAAAAGTAAAACTATAGTTTAGTTGATTACATATAATGCAACTATTATTGTGTTCCTTTTTCAATGTTCTAAGAGCATCCACTATGAGAGGTCTAAGAATATGTCTAAAAACTTGAAGAGGTTTATGTTTTATATTAGTCATAGTGGAGTTTCATTTTATACCTATGTGGCATTAAAAGGTCCTAAATGTTACACATATTCATCATCTCAAAACATTTAATGCATGTGTTGTATGAAACAACTATAAAGCTTTAAGATGTTTATATCATGAGGCTTGTCGACACCCGTGCGTTGCACCGGACTTAGTCTGTGGGCAAAATTTGATCGTTAAGCTAATTTCTTCATTTGAGCACTGTATGAAACACCTTATGAACATTTTGTTGAGGGCATTATTAGTTTTGGCTATTTCAGCATCTGACCATAGAAACGGTTTGCTTACCAATTGAACTAACTGGCCGTCATGTCTCTGGTCAGTTAATGTAACAAATTTTGTATTTTATGGCCTGTATAAAAATGTTGCGCGCATAAAATCTAAAAAACCTTACCAATCAAGTAGTTGTTGTTTGTAGTTTCAAGATTGTCAAACTCCACCAACTAAAACGGATATCTGATGAAACCATGAGGCTTTACAAAAGCTTTTCAGATAGTTGTTACTCCATCAAACTCTAGCATAAAGGTAGCATTTTTAATTACCCGAAACTCATCCTTGTTAGGCTGGACAGCAAAGTTCGATGACTTAAAAAGACGCATGGACACTTAATTTGGTCTTTAATAACTAATCGTTAACAAATTCGGCACGTCATATTTGCAAGCAACCATGAATGATCATCTTGAGGTTTTAATTAAAAACCTAAAAAGTTTCACAAAGAAAGCGTAAATGTAAACATGTTTAATACATTCCAATGTGAAAGCTAGGTTCTCATAAACATAAATCTATAAGTTTATGGGATTTGATATAAAAGGTGATTAATGGGCACCCTTCAACAAATGCTTATGGTTATATAAACAAAACATCCAATGTTTATTTATTATTCATAGTACACATAAATATAGAAACCAATTAGACTTAAATGAGATTAAAAAGAAATGTTGTTCTAATAATGATACAATCATCAAGCAATAACCAATTGATCCTAGCTAATTGAACAACCAAAATGCAGTACATGTGGTCTTCGGTGCAATATTGATAGTCACAATATTGTTGTATGGCATCACAAAATGTACACTTGAGAACACTTCCGCTATAAAAGCAAAGTCAAACACCTATTTCCAAACAAAACCAAAAATGTTGCAACAGTAAATTAACAATGCATTAAAGGAACACTTAGAGTAGGCTGAAGTAATAGCAAGTTTGCTATTGAACCAAACGGTTATCATCTACTATACCTGCAATGAATAGCCTTTACATACCCGCTACTTTTCACATAGTGCATAGTTAGCATTACTTCCAGACGATGAATATAAATTCTCCACTATGCATTACTTGCATATCATATCCCCCATGAACTGTAGTGCAACAGAGTTACTTAATTCAGGATCCGTTACTAACATGCTCATATCATAAACTTATGTCAAGCAACTTATAAGTACTTATTATAACATTAGTTTGTTTTCAGGTTTCACATTGGGCGTATTAATGCTTAAACATTATTATAACACCCTGTGTTTTCAAGTCATTGACGACGTCGATAAATCCGCAATGTACCTTTTGTATTGTACGCATTTGCTT
>BQNB010134974.1:0-18231 GCA_026074375.1 Tanacetum coccineum | reverse complement strand
TTTTTCGATGTGCATGTTTTATAGTCCATGCGGGTGACCACTAAAACCCTAAAACATTAACCCCCTCTAGGTTTCCACATGTTGTTAAAGAGATGTAGAGAAAACTAATGTTGCATCCCAACCGGTTAACCAAAAAGAAAATTTGGAATGTAGATTAATTATACGGGATTTATTATAGACTTTACTTGTATGGCCTGGATGAGTGATCTTTTTTGAACGCTATTGATTACTCATTCTGTCTCAAAATAAGTGTCCAGATCAATTTTGACCTTACCTATTTTTGTGTGTGTTATATAATATTTTATGCAAAATATATGAATAGATTAGGTTTTAAGTGTATTTTTCATTGGTATAATTTTCATCAAGTATTATATAACACAAAAAAATATTTAAGATTAAAGTTGAACCAGTTTAACTCTGAAAAGTCAAATTGGACACATTTCTTAGGACGAAGGGAATACTACATATCATGTTTTGTCTCACAGGTCTCTAAGAGCACTCGGGATGATGATACCAAACCGGCGCCATTCACATGTGGCAAATCGATTTGGCGCCGCCAAAATCAAGCCACCACACTGGAAGGGGTCGCTGCCATTTCCCAAGCCATTAGTTTGGCGGAGCAAGATTTGAAGAAAGGTAATGTTTTTTTTTCTTTTACTAAAACGTGTGTGTGAGAATGGTGTCCAAGGAATAAGAACGGCAAAAAGATGATACATGAAGAAAGAAAATTCCAAAGTAAATTAAAGTTAAATGCATAATTTTGTGTAATTTTGTAATTTTATCTAATGAATGAAAATTAGTTTGTTTGAAAAAATGATAAAAATAATATAAGATGGTGAAAAGGGATACATGACTTGAGCCACTAGTAAGAGGGTGTTTTGATATGCGAATATGAAATGTGAAATGATGAAGTGACGCTGAAGTAATGATTTAACTTGAGCCGCATGCTCTAAAACTAGCATGGGAATGTCGAAAACTTGTTTCAAGGCTATGCAACTTTATATGATTCTATATAATTTCATTTTAAAAAGAAAAAGATAAAAAAATTCTTAATAAACAGAGTGAACTTGATGTGAAAATTAAAACAAAACAAATACTTTTACCTCACATTTTTACAAAAGAACATGGCATCAAATTAGTAATTGTTATTGATTAGTTTGTTGAATTTTTAAGCGAATGATAAACTTCAGTTTTAGAAAAAGAAAATGCTAGTGGAAGCATGTAAATGTTATAACTTTACCTCTTTGTGTTATTGATCTTAGAAAGTCAAGAATTCACTGTGGAAAAGGTTACACAAAGCATATATGTTCAGGTGATTCAGGCCCCATAGGATCTCCAAACTCATTGTGTTATTGATCTTATGTAATTATAATAACTTATATGTAGTCTTACTTCAGTTTATTGTTGTAGTTGATAATGTGTCACACGAACACAACAGAGGTTCAGTGAAAAAAAAATTAAAATAAGTTGATGAAAATTAATTATAGTTACACATAAAATGCATTGACTAAAATTAAATGCATCTTCTATCATTTTGAAGTGAAAAATATGCAAATGAGCACTAAAACAACATTGGACATTTGTATAATGAAAAATATATATGATTCGCCTATTTTGATGAAATACATCTAATATATGTATATGCAAATAATTTTGAGCTAGAAAATAGATTATAAGTGCATCTAAATAAATAAAGATGTGTCTAATTCATGTCAATGCATCTCGAATATACCTTTTTACTTACTCTCCGTTCTCATTTTAACTTTCATTCCATTTATATCCAAACTTTATGCCACATTACAATTCTAGTATACATATAACTTGGATCAATGAATTCATAAGTATATACTTATTTACTGATCTTAACAAAAACAAAATAATTAAAAAAAAAAAACCAAAATCGGGCTGGCCCAAAATGGGAGCCCGTTACTGTAGCAAAGTGACCCACTGTCAAAACGACAGTGGATTTGTCACTCATTGTGTATATTTATAATGGACCAATAGTTCGATGCTCACCATAGTGGCAGTGATAAATATATTTATATTATAAAAATATGAAGTGTTGTTTTTAAGATACGGGAAGTTGACGTGGTTCACTATCCGCTTGAGAAAACTATTGTCAACCCAACTCTTCCCGATATTTCCTACCCGCTTAGTGAAGTCTTTTCGCAACACTCCGAATGTATATGTGTTCCGGTGTATGTATTTGTTTGGCTTTCCCGTAGCTTTCCCGCAACGTTATATTGACATCATCACTCCCGCGTGTATAAAGACACTCACACTCTCTTACCCGTCAAACAATCTCTTCATAAATATACAATTTTGACGATTCAAGTTTGTATTGATTCGAATAAAATAAACCCATTAAAAAGTTGAAAAAATCCAATAAAATAAATAAACCCACTCAAATGTGAAAAAACCAAAATTTAAAAAAGTATATCAAAATGGATATTGAATTAAAGAGAATTTTTTTTAGAAAATGTGTTGAAATTAGAATTTGAATAAAAATAAATAGTTAAGAAAATATTTCAATTTGAAAATAAAGGTGATTTTTCAAATGAGAGATGACACATGACACTCTAAGAGCCGTTTATAAATAATGAGATGGAGGGTAAAGATCTCACCTCCTTATCTTAATTTTTAGTTGAACCCACATTATAAATGATTTATGTAATTGTATAAAAGTATAGATATGTGGGTCGCTGGAAGTGAAAATACATGAAGAGGTTAAGGAAAGATTGCTAAACTTATTGTGAAGTACTATACGAGTACGCATGCATAGCAACGGGATTTTTTAGCGACAAATAGTTGTAGTGATAAAAAACGTTTATTGGTTATAAACGAAAATAATTAATTTGGGGATTAAACATAATGTTTTGAAACCCGGTTCGACCCAGCCGGTTCAATCAATTGAACCAGTTTCGGTCGAAAAACGGGTCAAATTAAACTGGTTTCTATATTTTCAAAACTCGGTTAGACCCGCCGAGTTTGATAAGACCCAGGTCAACTCGGTTTTGGAGATATATATATAATTTTTTTGTATCATTCAAAATATATATAAATTTGATTGTTGTGGAAGACCGGGTTGAGCTAGTGGTCGAACGGGTAACCCGATAACTCGACCGGGTCGATTATAGACCCGGTTTTCAAAACATTTACTAAACACTATTTAAACTAAATGAAAATAAGATGGTTCTCAAAAGTGGTTGTTTTTTGGTAGTTTAAGCTAAGGCTTGATGTTAATGTGGTACTTCTGTAACATTCCATTGTACTGAATTTTCCTGTGATTAATACAATTTATCGGGGTAACCCTTTACCCAAAAAAAGATGGTTGTAAACGATAATAAAAGTCTGGGTAAATTACACCGTTGGTCCTTATACTCCACCCCGTTTAGTCCCTAGATAACAGGGACTCTTATACGGGGTCCTTTTTGGGCACTGTTGTTAACCGTTTGGTCCCTAAATGCCCGTTATGCCTAACGACGGTAATCTTCGTCATTATCCTGGCCACGTCGCCCTTCCAACGAAGGGCACAATCGTCTTTTCACGCAAAATTTCTATTGCATCGTTGGTCCCTGACGACTTTGTTAATACAATGCTTTTTACTGTTCAAAATTTTGTCTTTTTCCGATTGCACGTTTGGTCCCTACGAGGTGTCATATCTCCCTTCCCACCCATCTCATTTCTGACCGCCATTTTTTTCCAAGAACCAAACATACCTAAAATTTATATCATCTACATCCCTAAAATCCTAAAAACAATAGCAAAACAACAACAAAATGCATAGATCAAAAGACTTGATTGAACTTAATTTTTGGCCAATTAGATTTACAAGTAATAGCTTCAAAAGATTAGATATACAACCATAAGATATAAAAGTCATTACATTCAACCATTAACAAAACAAAAGTGACTAACTACCCGTTACCTATGAAAACCTAATCATTTAAATACATTCTATCCACATGACCTTCCTTCTAATGGATACCAGCCAGAGTTTCAGCCATCACATCTGTCAAACCTGCAAGCTTAGCGGTTTCTCTAACGTGAGTTTGTTTCAAACACTCTAAAGAATCAACAGCCACCCCACGCTCTCCCAAAGCCTCCATCTCACGAATCAACATACGGCGCCTGGCGCTTTTCCTCCTCAAATCATCACATCGATCATGAAGAAATTTTAGCAACCCTTCTTCTTCGGCAATCTCTTGCACAAACCAAAACCACATACGCTTATGTAACTCCGTCGAACCGGTAATCTCTATAAGTTCATCCAAAACCTCGAAAGTGGCCATTGAATAAAATTTTAGGTAAACAATTTAGATGTATATGTGAGACGAAATGAGTGGGATAAGATATAAATAATTAAATCAAAATATCGATCTTCATGCATAGAAGCTGAGATGTCATCATTGCAAGTAGAATGAAGCACCGTCGTAACTGCATACCATCATTTAAGTCTAGGTACAAAAGACTAAATTGCATCATCAGTCTTTGTTGTTTACAAAGAATTGCATGAATAGTCCCTATGTATTAAGTATTTTCTCATTTAAACGAGTGTTGACTCCATGTTTCCTCGGGACACAGGTTTTAAAAAACTTTCCACACATACTCCATTTAATTCTCACTACCAAACCTGACTCTTCACTCCCAAAACCCAGCAAACCTTAGATCAAACTTCATATCAATGGCAGATTCCTATAAATCTATAGACGTGAATAAGTTTTTAGTAAAGGATGACATGATCGATTATGTTTTAAACAATTATGGGAGTAACTAGCAGGTTCATGATGCTATAGCTGATGACATACTCGATGAGTTATTGAAAAAAGAGTGGGAGAAATAGCAATGTGTGAAATGTAAGTGTACAAGGAATGTATTATATTGCATGTTGCCATTTTTCCACTTGTTCTTATTCTGTTATTTTACCCATCATTTTAGTTGTGGCTTATGTATTGAGTGTTGGCTATATATGTAGATGAAAAAAGAAAGTTAACAGAAATGAAGATTCTAAAGCTTCTTGAACAAAGGATTGAGAAAGTTGGAAAACATCTTAACAAGGAAAAACAGATAATGGATATTAACAAAGGAAAAGAGAAAATGGTGATGGAAAGAGGTAATAGTTCTCTTTGAGCATATTGCATAGGTACTAGACTCTTAGGGAGGGTAATTTACTCTTTATAGTAATTGGGAAACTAAGTTTATACCTTAGTAAACTAAGTTTAGGAAACAATTAATTTAATCTAAACACCCTTTTAAGTTAAATGTATCTTATTAAATAAGTTGTATTGAACCAATGTACATTTGGTAACTAAGTTTAGGAAATAAGTTAATTTCATCCATACACCCCTTTAAGCTTAATGTACCTTAGGAAATAACCTGAATTAAAGCAATGTGGATTTAGAAACTAATTTACCAATCATATCTTATTGGCAGAGCTCATAATTATTAAATCAGACACAAGTTGTGATCGTAACCCTTTTCAAGCTACCTTTGATAAAAGCTCTGATCATAACCCTTTTTAAGCTACCTCTGATAAAAGCTCTGATCATAACCCTTTTCAAGCTACCTCTGATGAAAGCTCTGATCATAACCCTTTTCAAGTTAGCTTTGATGATACCTTAAAGTCAAGCTCTGAGGATAATTTTAGCTTTGATTCTACTTAGGAACAATAAAAAGCTTCTAAAGGTAAACCATGGTTTAGATCTACCCAAGCAAAAAACAAGCTTTTGATGGTAAACAAGGGTCAAGGTCTGCAAAAGCAAAAAAGCTACTATTTCATCAGAGATTGTACAGTGATATGATGATTTAAGTTCAGATGAGCAGAGGACTATTTATAAAGGTAGACCAGGGTCAAGCTCTAGAAATGCAGCAATCACAAAATCTGAAAAACCCAAATCAAGGTTAAAACATCTTGCACCCACAACACCTAAAACAGGGTCAACCTGTACAACTCTTGTTGTTCCAACAAAAAGGCCACCTCCAGTGACGAATTGCGTTTTGGGCCTTGCAGCTGTTACAACTTGGCAACAAATTCTGAATAAAGAATTTGGAATTAAAAGATCCAAAGAAGATGTTGGAGGAAGTTCAGATGTAAGAAGGAAAGGTAAAAGGAAGATGTTGTAGGAACTTCAGTTTGTGTTTGTGAAGCTTGTGCAGGTGTTTGTGAAGATGGTGTATGTTTATCTTTTGGTATATTGAAAAAACATGTAACTTTGACATTGTTGTTTTGGTCTTGGTACATTTAACTTTGCTTCTTTTGGATATTTAACTTTATTGTGGTTAGTATAACTTAAATGTTTGTGCATTTTGCATATGGTGCTTTGATGGCATCAAATAACGTCACCTTATTAGCATTATTTATCCCATTTATATTGCTCATTTTGTATTGTTTTGTATAAGATGATGCTTAATTGCTTATTTGTATGAATTTCCGTTATTATCGAGCATTTGGTGAAAGATGGAGAAAAGAGCGTGTTTTGGGTCGTAAATGATGAAGATCGAGAAAGTCTACTAAATCAGAAGAATACAACGTATCATTCTAGACGGATACATTAATTCCTAAGACTTAGACAAGATCAAGACCATTTCCTGACTTTGAAGAATACGCCGTATCCACATCAGCAGATACGCCGTATAAGATACTTTCGTCAACATTCTGAAGAATCACGATTTCCTTCCAATACATTGTATCCAAAAGCTCTTATACGCCGTATTTAGTGGCGGTTTATGAATATTCTAGAATATAATAATCATGGAGCCTACTCCAAGTTATCCTAATATGTCGTATCGGACCCCTCCAATACGGCGAATCGATATGTTTTCAGAACCTATAAATAGAAAACCTAAAACTTGGTTTTCAGTATGCAAAGACCACCAAGTATGATCTACAGGCGATTTTAGAAGCCAAAAAGGTCCTGCAAGTGCCTCAAGTCAATAGGAAAACTCTTGTAATCTCTATACTCCAATATAAGCGTTCGGTTAGCATCATGTTTGTTTATTTAATCGTTCGTCTATGATACTGTGTTTTGTTACAATGACTATAGGCTAATACCTTTAGGTATTAGCCATGTTTATGATAATTTAATTTTTGGTTTTGTTTATATCGATTATTTACTTATTCGTTGCATGTTGATTATGTTTATCACTTCATATCTGTTTATGTTTCGATTATGTTTTATTTGTCATTCAACTGGATCTAGGATTGCGTGCGTGAACTAGAGTCTGGGATAAATACTACGTACAACTTATCTATGTGACTCTTTATTAATAGGACTACAAATTTATGCCCATGTTCTTCCCTTGGTTAAGTGAATAGGTAGACTAAGTGGTGACTTAGGATTACACATAACGTTCTATTTTCCTTGGGTAAGTGCTCGGACCGTGGACTTATAGTATATAGATAACGATTGGACATAAGTGGGTAAAGCCTCGATGAGCTAGGTTTCGATATTCACCAATGTCGTCTCCTAGATAAATTATAATCAACGGTGTATGCTTTATGCGGGTTTGGTTAATTATGACAGGATTAACTGAAAAACAAACCTAGAGTTTAGGGAGATGACCTGCCTAAGCTTAGGAATGATATAATGTTGGGAATTAAAGGTTTACACTTTGTACTGCCAAGCCAAAAGTTTATACTGCTTGAGTTATAACTAACAGTACTAACCAGTTAGTATAGCTAGAGTAAAGTTAATACTGCCAGTATTATCTTAACACTGCTGAAGGACTTAACATTGCTGTATGAAGATTAAGACTTTTGAAGAGATAAAGACGTGTTTAGTGATATGTATGGACTTATTCAATGTATATCTTATATAGTTAGAAGATATGTTGATATCTTGTAGAATTTTAGAAGATTTGTAGTTATCTTGTAAAGGACTCCTTGGTGTATAAAAGGAGATCATAGGTTATGGTTTTAGATCATAACATCATAGGCACATTCATAGCTTCAAGGTTGTAAACCCTAGTACCAGACAGAGTACTCTATTATTCATCATAATAATAGTGGAGCTTTTTGATTATATCATTGTTCATACAGTTTACTACATTGTTCATATAAATCACTATTACATTGATATTCTTCTAAGTATTAAAAAGTAGATTCTGCATACTCTTTAATATTAATAAAGTTTCTAGCATAGTTGTCTTGAATCTATTCAATACAACTAAGCCTTTTACAAGGTTAGCAAGATCTGAGTTGGGATCAACAAGTGGTATAAGAGCTTGTGTTCTGAAACTTTGATCTAGAAGAAACTAACAAGAAGATCTCTTTACTCATAAGGAAGAGATAGATCTAGAAACTGCCCAAACTACTACTACTGCAAAGTTGGCCCTTCTCAAATAAGGTGAATATGATATGTGGAAGTTAAGAATTAAGCAATACTTTCAAGTACAAGACTATGCTCTATGGGATGTCATAGAGAATGGAAACTCATTCAAACCAGCAGCTCAAACAACAACAGATGTTGATGGTTCCTCAACTACATTAATACCAGGTCCTGTAATTGCTGATAAAAAGACTTAAAAGAAGAACGATGTGAAGGCAAGAAGTATGTTGCTAATGGCACTTCCAAATGAACATCTACTGACATTTAATCAGTACAAGGATGCCAAGACTTTGTTTGCTGCTATACAAAAAAGATTTGGTGGTAATGATGCCACAAAGAAGACTCGGAAGACTCTTCTGAAGCAAATGTATGAGAACTTTAGTGCTCCAAGCACAGAGTCTCTTGATTCTATTTTTAACAGGCTTCAGAAGATTGTAAGTCAGTTAGCTATCCTTGGTGAAAATATTTCACAAGAAGATCTTAATTTGAAATTTTTGAGAAGACTGCCTTCTGGGTGGAAAACTCATGTTGTGGTCTGGAGAAATAAACCCGATCTAGACACAATGAGCTTTGATGATCTCTAAAACAATTTCAAGATTGTTGAACAAGAGGTTAAAGGAACCGCAAGCTCAAGTTCTCAGAACTTGGCTTTTATGTCATCTACTAGCAGTACTAATGAAGTTAATACTGCTTATGGAGTTAGTACTGCTAATACTCAAGCTAGCACTCCTAGTACTCAAGTTAGTACTGCTAACTTAAGTGATGACACTGTTTTATTTTATGGATACTTAGCAGTTTTTGGCCAGTCAACCAAACGGGTCTTAACTTGTACATGAGGATCTTGAACAAATCCATAAAGATGACTTAGAAGAGATGGATTTGAAGTGGCAGTTAGCATTGCTGAGCATGACGACAAGAAAGTTTTTCTAGAAAACTGGTAGAAAGATTACTAACAATGGGAGTAACACAGTTGGATATGACAAGTCAAAGGTGGAGTGTTTCAACTGTCACAAGTTGGGACACTTTGCAAGAGAATACAGAGGACCTAGGAATCAAGATAACAGGAGCAGGAATCAAGACAACTCAAGAAGGACTATAAATGTGGAAGAAATTTCTTCAAAAGCCATGTTGGCTATTTATGGAGCTGGTTTTGACTAGAGCTTTATGGCAGATGAAGAAGTCCCTTCAGACATGGCTTTTATGGCTTTTTCAGACTCTGAGGTACATAATGATAAAACTTGTTCAAAAACCTGTCTAAAAAGCTTTGAAACTCTTAAAACTCAACTTGATGATTTTAGAATAGAGTTTAACAAATCTGAGTTCAATCTAGCTACTTATAAAAGAGGGTTGTCATCTGTAGAAGAACAACTTATCTTTTACAAAAAGAATGTGGTTCTATTTTGTGAGCAACTTGTTGTTCTAAAAAGAGACATCTCATATAAAGACTTAGAAATTAGGACGCTTAAAAGTAAGTTAGACAAGCTTAAGCAAGACAAAGAAAGCAATCAACTTAAGATTGAAAAAATTAATAATGCTTCTAAGAGTTTAGACAAATTAATAGGGAGTCAGATACCTGATAAAAGTAGAAAGGGTTTAGGGTTTGTGAGCTATAATGTTGTTCTACCTCCTCCTACATGATTATTTTCACCCCCAACTATTGATTTGTCCAACTCTGGTTTAGAGGAATTCCAACAGCCTAAGTTTGAAGGCTATGGACCTAAGATTAGTAATAGTGTTAGTAAAGACATCTCTAATGAGGTTATGAAATCTCCTGATGCCCCATTAGTTGAGGAGTTAGTATCAAATGATAAGTTAGAAAAGAAAACTGTCTTTCTTATTGTTGCTAAGATAAATTTTGTTAAACAACAACAACAAGAAAAACCAGTTAGGAAACCAGTTAAATATGCTAAAATGTACAAATCACAAACTCCTAGGGAAAATCAAAGAAACTGGAATAATCAGAAATCCCGTGATGTTCAATAATGCTTGTTTTGTCTGTGGAAGTTTTGACCATATGCAGGCTAACTGCAATTACCATCAAAGGGAAAGGATGGTATCTGGTAATAATTATACAAGGGTAAATCACAATTATGTTGCTCAAAAAGCTCACACTAATACTAAAAGGAACATGGCTCCAAGAGCAGTTTTAATGAAAACTGGCCTAAGACCGCTTAATAGTGCTAGGCCTGTTAATACTGCTCATCCCAAAACTACAGTTTATAGTGCTAGACCAATGTCATGTTTTTCTAAATTAGCACAATCAACTGAAAAGAGTACTATCAAGCAAAAACATCATTAACTAGCAAAAATCTTTACCAAAAAGTTAATACTGCTAAGAGAAAACTTTATACTGCTAGGCCAAAAGCAGTTAATATTGCTAGGCCAAATACAACATTAGTTAATGCTGTCAATGCAAATCAGGTTAATGTTGTTAAGGCCTCAGCATGTTGGGTTTGGCGACCTACCAAACTTAACAGTGCATCAATTACTTTCAAGAGACATAATTATATTGATGAACAAGGCAGATCCAAGTCAGTGATAGCTTGGGTCCCCAAAGGAAACTGATTTCCTTATTTTATGTGCAGGGTCATCCACAAATAGAAGATCAAGGCTATGTTGACAGTGGATGCTCAAGGCACATGACAGGCAACATGTCTTATCTCTCATACTTTAAAGCATTTGATGGAGGATATGTTACATTTAAGGAAGGAGCCAAAGGAGAAATAATTACTAGTAAAGGAACTCTTAAAACTCATAAGCTTGATTTTGAGGATGTTTACTTTATCAAGGAGTTATAGTTTAACCTTTTTAGTGTTTCATAAATGTGTGACAAAAAGAACAGTGTTCTTTTTACTAAACTGGATGTTTTGTTCTGTCTCCTGACTTTAAGTTAACTGATGAAAGTCAGGTTTTACTTAAAGTTCCTAGAAAGAACAACATGTACAGTGTTAATATGAAGAATATTGTTCCTAAAGAGTGTTTAACCTGTCTTGTTGCAAAAGCCACACTTGATGAATCAATACTATGGCATAGGAGGCTTGGTCATGTAAACTTTAAAACTATTAATAAACTTGTTAAGGACAATCTTGTGAGAGGTTTTCCCTCAAAACGTTTTGAAAATGATCAAACTTGTGTTGCTTGTCTTAAGGGAAAGCAACACAAAGCCTCTTGTAAGTCCAAGATTCAGAACGCTATTTCTCAACCTTTATTCATGTTGCATATGGACTTATTTGGTCCAACTTTTGTGAGCAGCTTAATGAATAAGAAATACTGTATAGTTGTCACTGATGATTATAGAAGATTTACTTGGGTTTTATTTTTAGCATCTAAGGATGAAACTAGTGGCATTCTTAAGAGCTTTATAACTCAGATAGAAAATCTAGTTGATAAAAAAGTAAAAATAATCAGATGTGACAATGGAACATAATTCAAAAATAGAGGTATGAGTGAGTTTTGTGAAAAGATAGGCCTTAAGAAGGAATTTTGTGTAGCTAGAACTCCTTAGTAAAATGGTGTTGCTGAGAGAAGAAATAGGACACTAATTGAGGCTGCTAGAACCATGTTAGCTGACTCTAAGTTACCTACTACATTTTGGGCTAAAGCAGTTAATACTGCTTGCTATGTACAAAATAGGGTATTAGTAGTCAAGCCTCATAACAAGACCCCTTATGAACTCTTTAGAGGTAGAACACCTTCTCTAAGCTTCATGAAACCATTTGGGTGTCATGTTACCATTCTTAATACCTTAGATCATTTAGGTAAGTTTGATGGAAAATCTAATGATGGATTCTTTATTGGATACTCATTAAATAGAAAGGCATTTAGGGTATACAATATTAGAACAAGGAAAGTAAAAGAAAGCTTGCATGTTAGGTTCTTAGAGGATAAGCCTATTGTTGCAGGTGATGGACCAAAGTGGCTATTTGATATTGATGTTATAACAGAATCAATGAATTATGTGTCAGTTGTTGCAGGAACAAACTCTAATGATTTTGTAGATACACAAGAAAGTATTGGTGCAGGTCAATCTAACAAGGAGACAGGATCTAGCCAAGATTACATTTTAATGCTACTATGGAAAGATGGTTCACTATTTGATTCTTCTTCAAAGAATGCCAACAATGATGAACCACAACCTTCTAATGATGCTGGAAAGAAGGATGATGAAGGTGGAATTGATAATCAAGAGAGGCCTGAGAAAAGTGCTCAAGATGTTAATACTGGTAGGCCAAGTATTAATACTGCCAATACAAATGATAATACTGGTAGTCTAAATATGAATACTGGTAGTCCAATAGTTACTACTGCTCCAACTGAAACCACACATGCTGATTACTTTGAAGATGAAACAGAAGTAGATATGAGCAATATTTCTACCACATATCCAGTTCCTTCTACTCCAAATTCAAGAATCCATAAATATCATTCACTTGATAATGTGATTGGTGATATGCAATCTAGTATACAGACAAGGAGAATGACAAAGACTATAAATGATCAAGGGTTTATTAGTGATGTTTATGAAGGGAAAACTCATGAAGACCTTCATACTTGTCTGTTTGCTTGTTTCCTATCCCAGGAAGAACCCAAAAGGATTGCCAAAGCTCTAAGTGATTCAGCTTGGGTAGAAGCAATGCAGGAAGAGCTTCTACAGTTTTAGCTACAAAAGGTTTGGATTCTAGTGGATTTACCTAAAGGAAAAAGGGCCATTAGTACAAAATGGATTTTTAGAAACAAGAAAGATGAGAGAGGCATAGTCATCAGGAACAAGGCAAGGCTGGTTGCTTAGGGATATACTCAAGAAGAAGACATAGACTATGATGAATTTTTTGCCCCTATAGCAAGAATAGAGGCAATAAGACTATTCTTAGCTTACGCTTCCTTTATGGGATTTATGGTATATCAGATAAATGTGAAGAGTGCTTTCCTTTATGGTAAGATTAAAGAGGAGGTATATGTGTGTTAGCCTCCAGGGTTTGAAGATCCTGACAATCTAGACAAAGTCTACAAGGTGGTGAAAGAACTTTATGGTTTGCATCAAGCTCTAAGAGCCTGGTATGAAACCTTGGCTAAGTACTTATTGGACAATGGGTTTCACAGAGGAAAGATTGATCAGACCTTGTTTATCAAGAAGCAAAAAGGGATATTTTGCTTATACAAGTCTATGTGGATGACATTATCTTTGGCTCTACAAAGAAGGAGTTGTGTATTGAATTTGAGAAACTGATGCATGACAAATTCCAGATGAGTTCTATGGGAGAATGGTATGTGCTTAATGGGTCAACCCGTACCCATTTAATGGGCCGGGTCAGACCATTAATGTTATTGAAGATACAAGTTAAATAGAAATGGCCCAATGCCATTTCTATTATATTCGACCCAAGTTCATAAGCCCAAACCCACTTAACAACCCACTAATATGGCTATTAAGTCTGTTTCACCATAAGTACCAAAAGGCCTATCCATGCAATAATAACATACAACATGAGGGGCTAAAACTGCCAACTTCCTTATACCATTTACACCACAGGACTATCTATGCAAAAACACAACACAACCTAAGGGGCCAAAAGGGTTAATTCTACAAACCTTTCACCATGTATCACCAAAACAGTTACAAACCATTTCGCGCCCTTTTTGCCTAAACAAGGTCTTCTTCCCTGCACCCCCTGCAACCCCACGACAAACCCATCACCATCCCAATCCATCCCCACCTCACATGGCATAAATTCCACCTTGGCAATCCCCTATCACCCTATTCGTCCAAGAAAGAATACAAAAATTAAGGGCTCAGATCAATAGACTTGGGGAACAAGCAAAATGGAGGGCTATGATGAAGGCTTGAATTCACTCACAAAAGAAACACACTCTATTTCTCTCTCACTGAAGAAACACAAGTGGAAGACCAAACAGAGCATGTATTCGGCTATAAATAGGACCTTTGTAAGCCTTCAATGGCAAGTAGTTTTAATCTAGTTTACTTTTCAGCTTATTTAGTTAACATTTAGCTTATTGTCTTTAAAAATTCAAGTAGTGTAATTTGTTTCTTAAGTTAATGAAATTTGAAGTTTTTAAGTTTTAAATTCCTAAGTTTTTAATTTCCTGTTTCATTGTTAAGATAATTTTATAAGCTGTCACAAGCTCTTATTTGAGCTTTTATACAATCTATTTTTATTAAGCTTTAAAAAACTATTAAGTGTTTAAGAAAATTCACCAAAAATTCACCCCTCACTTACCTCAGCTTATTTTGGATGATAAGCCAAATTTGGATGGGCTTATGGACACCACTAGCTTGTCTTTGACAAGCTAGAGCTTGTAGATCAGCTTTTAAAAGCTTAATTAGCCTTGTTTTGAGCAAAGGCATTTGTAAGTTCATTTTTTCTATTTTTAGCTTATTTACTATTCAACTACTTATTATTGCTTATCTCTGCTTTATATGTCTTATTATTGTGGTTTGATCATGTTTTAATGCTAGTTGTAGTTTAAATTTATTTGTTTAAGTTTTTCTTAAAATCTGTCTTAATAAGCTTAAATCTTGCATAATCTGTTTTGGCTTATTTGAGTGCTTAATTCTTGCTGAAATCTGCTTAATATTGTTGATAGAGCTTATTGAACATCTGGTCTTTACAAGTTATAGCTTAAATCACTCTTAATCAGTTTGAAAATGCTAAAAAGATTGTTTAAAGGGGTGTTTGGTTTAACTGGTTTTATGGGTTAAAGTGGGTCAAAAATTTGTTTTGACACTTGAATCAACTTAGTTTAGCCTAAATTAGTTATAAACTTCAGTTTTCAAAAGGTTTTAAGTGTTAAAATTTAGTTTTAAGAATTTTAGAAACCAATATTTGAATCTGTTGGTTTTTTGTTTTGTCATTAAGCTTATTTGAGTAGATTTTCATAAGTAGCTTTTGTGTGTTGTTTTTATGCATGTTCAAGTCTCAAAATGTAGTAGAATAGGTTTAGGGTAAGTCTGCATTAGTTGGTTTAGTTTTTGTCAAAATCTGTCAAAAATTTGTAAGTGTCTTTTAAGTCCAAAACAGCTTTTTCATTTGCTTTTTCTGGCTTAACCTGAATTTCAAAATGATTTTTGAAAGTTTTTATGTGTTCTTTGAGGTGTGATTTTGATCTGTGTTGAGGTCCCAAGTCCATAAGGATCCGTTTGTTAGCTTATTTTTAAGCTTAAAAGTAGTGATTTTGAAAGTTAAAAAAAGGGACTCAGCATATACTGAGTGTGAACAGCCACTTTCATAAGCATTTTTCATAGCTTAGTTGAGTTTCAAACTCCTTTTTATTTGCGGATTTAGAAAGCTTGTTGGACAAGCTTTTCAGTGGTATAAGCCTTTAAGCCATAAGGATCCATTAAGGCTTTGAAAAATTGGCTTAAAGGTAGCTTGTTGGCCCCTTGAAACTGTTTTTATTGCAATCTGCTTATTTGCTTATTTGAGAATTCTAGCTTATTTTGTTTGTTAAATTTTTGTCCTTAGTGCTTATTAGGTGTGGTTAAGTGTTCCTTGGTAGCTTATTTGTTTCCATGATAGCTTATTTAGTCTAAAGAAGCCAAACAGTTAAGCCATTTAGTCTTAGTTTAAAAGTGAAATTTGCCTGCTTATTTTTGCTTTTTCCTAGCTTATTTATAGGTTTTTATAAAAAGTCACTTCACAAAAATTGCTTATTTTAGTTGTATAAAGTTTTTCCATAAAAAATTTTGCAAAATAAAAAAGTTTGGGAAAGTGGGAAGTCCAAGGTGAGCAAGGCTCGAACCTTGGACCTCGCCACCCTCAACCAAGCATTTTAACATACACACTGCTACCAAACGTGCCCTTAGGTCTTTTCTGTTTTCCTTTGCACACTTTAATCTTTTAACCTTTTTTAGTCAGTTTAGCTATAAGCCCTTTTCGGCTTATTTCTAGCTTATTTGGATAAGTTGTTTCAACCCTTTTATTTTTCTTAGATTTAGCATTGTCCAAGCTACTTTTTGTAATTTTTCAGAATTTTTATAAATAGTTTAGTATTTTTAATATTTAATTTATATAAAAACAGTTTTTAATTCATAATAAATTAAATAAAAGTCAAAAAAATATAATTCTTTTTTTTAATTTTTCTTTTATCATTTAGGACTTAGGAAAATTAAATTTACTTTCGTAGGGTTAAATTTGTAGAATTTGTTTTTTTTTAAAGAACGGGATTTGGTCCCGTTATCGTTTTTAGGGATTTAGCTTTAATAACTTTCGTTTTTAGTGTGCCTTACTTATTTTTCCCATAGAATTAGAAAATCGAATCAAAATCTTTGTTATTCAAACTTCAAATATCAAACCGACTCTCGACTCTCAAATTTGCACTCCTCGTTGGGAAAAATGACCCGAGAATATCATATACTACTCGGATTTTATTGATTTTGTTTCTTTAAACCTTTTCAAGGGTCACTTGATTTGGTTTGGTTAATATATGTAGTATTATTATTTATATATACCTAAAGCTTGAAATCAATTTTTGGCGCCGCTGTCGGGGAAGCGTGTAAGACGATTTTCGTTTCCAACGTTTGACAATTAGTGCTTTGAAGATCCTTCCATGTGAAGTTATTTTGCTTATTTTCTTATAAAAAATACAAAAATTCAAAAAGATTTTCTTTTTCTTTTTTATTATTATATATATAAGACAAGAAAAAGCAAAAATATAAAAAATTATCCTTATATATAAATAAAATGAATCAATTATATAATACTCTCAACTTTGAGTATTATCATTAATAAGTTCCCAAACTAAAGATCAAAAACTTGTCTTTTGTGTCACTTGCGAGGTACGGCTCACCTTTGAAAGTTAAAACTATAAGAGGGGTATAAGGAGGGTTGTTCCGAGGAACTACGACCCTAAAGGAGAAGGTTTTTAATAGCTTCGTGCTTTTCTACTCCTCCGCTCCTTTGTGCGTTTTTCTTTTAGAGAGCTACCGTGAAGCTTGTTGATTATTAGGTTTAAGTTGTCTTATCTCATTATCCGTTATTAAAATAAATCTTTGTGAATCAATTGTTGAAAAATCAAAAAAAAAATAATTAGTATAAATTCTCTTTTTATATTTCTTTTTAGTGCATGCGCACTCGATCTTCGACAAGGAATCTTTTTCCACCTCTCGAAGATCCTGAACGTACAATTCGAAGAAGAACTCACGTTGATCCTAATTCTTTGAGCAATTTTGAGGAAGTTAACATGGACGCTAACGGAAACGGTGATGACGGACTACCTCCTACAGGAGGTGGTTTACCAGTTCCCGACCTCCGAACAATGGAGGAGTTGTGCCAACCGACTTTGGATGGTCGGGGTGGACCAATTTCCCCGATTGCAATTCAAGCAACGAATTTTGGACTTAAGAACGATATGATCCAACAAGTTCAAAATTCTTGCCAATTTCATGGACTTCCGGGTGACGATGCGAACAAGCATCTTGACAAATTTTTGCATGTCACCCAAAGTATCAAAGTGAATGGGGTCACCGATGACGCCCTTCGTCTATATCTCTTTCCTCACTCCTTGACACATCAGAAAATACTTTCCACCCTCTATGATAACGAAGTTAAGAAATGAAATCACCAATTTCCATCAACGTCCCGATGAGTCGTTATTCGAAGCATGGGAACGTTATAAGCTTTCGATTGATCGTTTTCCTAATTACAACATGTTACCCGTCACTCAAATAGATACTTTTTATAACGGGTTGACTTTAAGACATCGTGATACCATCAATGCTGCTGCCGGCGGAACCTTTATAAAAAGGCGACCCGAAGAGTGTTATGATCTAATCAAAAATATGACCGCTCACCATAATGATTAGGTTACTTCCTCTCAAAGGAGTGAGTCATCTAGTTCTGTCACTTCTTCTTCCGATCCGGAAATTGTAGCACTTAAGGCTGAAATG